>CAJNSZ010000057.1:0-181329 GCA_905329745.1 Rotaria sp. Silwood2 | reverse complement strand
TAGAGTTCAATATAATTATGAGAATCAGAAGGAGAAGAATAAATCCTATCTTTCAGTTCTTCTTTGTTTTAATCATACTATATTGATTGATCTTTTATTTAATTTTTACGGATAAACATGATGATTTTTTGTTCACCAATGCCCAGAGTACGACATTTTCGTCGGAAACATTGTAGTTTACGATTGCTACGACTTTCTTTTTTTATTCTTTGGTTATTGCTGGTGTTGTTGCTCTCATGTGTTTTTTGCCCGTTGTATAGTTGGTTCCATGGCGTTTCGCACCGAAAATAGCTCAGATCATTGAAAGAAAATCAGCAACTTTTCTTTGAATGTTTCCGTTCATGAAGCTCATGAAAATAATCTACAATATTTTTCAGAGATGTCAGTATAGTTTAGAAAAAGAAAATATAGCAGCAGTCATAATCTTTCATTTGCAGAAACAAAAACAAAGCATGTATGCATATCAAGAACGTGTCACGAAAATGAATCAGCAAGAATTGTTCATGAACGTCTTGTCGTTGGTGGATTAATGACAATCACAGCACTAAACAAGCGTGAGAGATCTTCTTGGATGCCCCATCGAAGAACTCGACAATGTAAACGATCTCGATGGGGTTGCCGCATATAATCACAGATGAGTTGTTCAATTTTTTCAAATAATTCATCAGTCAACTCATCTTCTGTTTGGTGAGCATGTATTAGTTGTTGCTGTTGACTATTCTCATTGCTTAATGGTGGAGTTAATGGATTCCAGCTATGTTCGATATCATTTGATCTAACATGACGATTGTTATCTTGTTGACTATGATGACGATGCATGAATACAATATCTTAATGTTACAACACGTCAACGTAATTGAGTAAAGTTAATCTATAGTTAAAAAACAAATACTCTCAATATCGATAAAAACTTTGAATCTATTGTGAGCACTTCGAATAACTTTCGACAAGCAAATACAATCAATCTAGAATAGAATAATAATCATTTTTTCAAAAATATCTTCCTGAAAATGACTCTTAAACAGATAATTAACCCTTTCAGGACCGGCTTATTTTGAGCAAAAATTACAAATTTTTCAATTTTTCAAAAATGATTTATTCTTCTCAGATTTATCAAAATGTGAACATCAGAAGGCTTTCAAAGTGTGATATTGTTTGAAACACTCCGGGTTACATAGTGGAACATCACAATCTGGACAATAAAACCNCATTCACCGAAATCCTAGATCCACCACTGTGAGGATTATTGTAGAATCAAGAAGCTAATAAGAAAAAGAAATTGTAAGTATTTCTACGATAACTTTCATATCATGTTGTTATTGATATGTAGTGGAATGTAAAGTTTATAATATCAGAGTGTTCACTTGTATTATCATTTTTAAAGAAATTTCATAACAAAAATAAAACTGCTAATATTAGTTTTCTATTAATGAAAAGAAAATAGATTATTGAAAAAATTTCAAATCTTTTGATTTGATTCTATTCTGAAATAAAAATATCCAATCTACCGTTATATATGAATGATATAAAAGATATGTTTATTATCATAGTTGTATCTTAAGATAGGAGCAACGAAAAGAACTGGAGCATTCATAAGAAACTCTTCTTGTTAAGGAGTGGTTCTGTACAAAGTTTCAAATTGAAATTCGAAAATCGATTTTTATATTGTTTTTGATGGATAGAGTTCGACGGTTCCAGAAACAAATTGGAACTGAAACCGGCAAATCATTAGATAGATACGAAAATCCTTCAGTTTATATGAAGAAATCATCATTTTTGAGATTAAAAAAGTCACTATACATGTATAATATCGTTTTCTTTAACTACTGAAATGTGTGATGTCTTTAATCTCAACAACTCAATAGTAAAAATTTCTCAAAATATATTTAAAATTTTCGTATTGATCTAATGAAGTTTAGAGTTTCGGTTTCACGTTATACTTTGTGAACTTAACCGGAACTCCTTTTTTCTCATTTTTTAACAGCCTGAATCAGAATCGGAACTGCGGTTCCGATTCCGGTTTCGGGTACTTTTTGGAATCGTCGCACTTTACTCAGGGATACTGCAACATTTCTTTAAAAAAAATCTTAAAAGTGCAGTATTTTCACAGCAATAAACTAATCGTCTAAGCTGTTTTCACGGTATTCCTGGTTCATTTGCTTCTAAATAATTCACGTAGTTTCGACTCCAAAACAATTTATCAATTGGTGGACTTTTCTCTCGAGAGAAATCGAAAATTCTTACTTTATGTATACTAAAAAATATGAGCAGTGTTCGATTTTCATCTTACGATAAAAAAATCATTCAAGAAACAACTAAATTAAACTGTACATGAAAAACAAATCTTCAATAAATAGATTATTGTTTTCAGTTTTCATCTATATGTTTCTCTCTTTTTATTTATTTATAGGTAATGGTTATCTTGGTCTTTCTCTGTCAAGTCAATCTCAAATTCAACTTTTAACGGATATTCGTTCACCATTTATTTCCAGTGGTTATTCGCCCATTGTTAGAATATCTTCCGATACATGGGAATACTCTAGTGCCACAATAGTACAAATGAAACAAGGTCTTGTAAGACGTATTCAATGTTTTAAATTTAGTGAAGAACGTTCAGCACATGTCACACATTTATTATATACACATCGAAAAAGGCCATCATTAATTGTTCAAGAAATCGATATAACAAATCCAAGTGAACATTCACTTGATCTTGATTTAAAACAAAAAAATCAAATATCAAGTAATGATTTAAAACAACTTGATCAACAAGATGTTCAATTTGACTCAACAAAGGGTATATTTTTAATGTCAACAAATCAATTATCTATTCGACAACATAATTTTATTATTTATGTTATTATTACAAATAAAATTATTTCGAATTGTCATATTAAATCTGGTAGGTACGTTTCAAAATAAATTCAAATTTTTTCTTACTGTTTATTTTTAATAATTTTATTAAATTTTAGCCAAGATAAACAAATAATTTTAACTGTAGTTAAGTTTTCTACCGTTCTTTCTGAAAATTCTTTACTTAATACAACTTATTCTCAAGAATTACAAGAACAATTACAAAAACAAGCTAAAAATGATATGCTAGATGCTTTATCAATATCATCAACAAGATTATTAAAAGAACATATTGATACATGGTCATTAATATGGCAAAGTGGTTTTACAATAAGTCGTTCATTAGCACCATCAGCAATGAATGGTGATATTATTAATCGAACAATGTATTATATTCTTTGTTCAACATCTGCACCACTTTATGAGTTAAATATAGATGAAACAAAACGAAATGAATTTAATCAAAGTCTTTTTCAAATTGATCAATGTTATGAAAGTCATTCAACATTGTAAGTTTATATATTAATGAGGAAACTACCTGAATTAATATCTGCCATTTGAGCCTACAAGGACGTCTCAGTAAGACTAGAAAAATCCTAAAAGTGTTTGTTCTATTGAACTTTTTGAAATCAAATTAGAATCATTTTTCTAAACTTTTAACTCAACTTTAGGTAAATAACGAAAAATTAAAAAGTAAAATTTAGCAATGAAATTTTGTCCATAGAGAGATCGAATGATCTGTTCAATGTTCTTTTGTTAAGAAATCGAATTTCCATAGAATAATCATTTGCCAAATGCATAATACAAAACTCGAGTTTACTTGAAAATTATAATATTTCGACAAAAGAACATTCTTTTCGACTGAAATTTTCAGAATATTCTATGAATGATTCGACTTATCTATGTACGAAAATTTTATGTCAGAATTTCGTTTCTGGATTTCATCAGAAGTGCTTAGAAATGATGAAAAATCAAATAGAAATCAGAGCTCTACTTATAATTTTATTACTGAAGATTTTCTATGATTTAGAGTGATTTCTAATGGGTTCTGATAATTTTTAACCATTTCTAGTCTAACTACGATCCTTTTGTAGGATCAGTATGAGCTTCAATGGTGTCTATCAGTTCGGATGATTCCCTTGTAAATAAAGATGTTAGATTTAAATTCAATCAAATGATATATTTCCATAAAGAATTTCAGGAAGAAAACCCTTTCATTTGATTCTTTTTTTAATAGAGTTGGCGAGAAACTATGGATAGCACCGGGTGATGATTTAGCTGTTTCACAATTAACTAATCTCTGGCGTTCAACATTATCTCGAAAAGGTTGTTTCACATTAATGCGAAGTGGTATGATTTTTCTTTTTAATTTAATTTTCTTTTTTTATTAAAATAATTATAATGTCATTATAAAGGTGCCGATGGTGTTCTACAATCAATATTACTTTCAATTGGTGGTATACGTTTTCGTAATCATCATCTTGAAATGTATTTAGATCCAAAAGAACTTCATCGTGATATGTTTTTTCGTTCAATTAATTTTGGTAAACAATATCGTATAAATATAAGTATTACAGTAGGACATGATAATCGTGCGGTTATTGATGTATCAATTGATAGTGAAGCTGCTCAAGCATATGCATGTGATGCTGGTTGTTTAGAGTCGCCAACGAAACTAGGGTTTGTGATGTTTTTCTTTTTCTTTCTTTTTGTTGATAATTGAATATGAGAAAGAATACTTAAAAATGATGCACTTGTTGAGGTTTTGTTTGAATTCGAAAGTAAAGAATAAATCCTTGAAATCGACAATTATGTCAGCATCTATTTGAAGAAGAAAATGGAATAAAAATACGTGAAAAAGAAAGCATATCGTTGATCGATTTAAAATAATAAGCATTTTTGCATAAAACTTATTATGAATCTGAAATTTATGGAAGTTAAGAATAATAATAATTTAATTTAAAATATATAAAATTTTATTAATAGATTAAGAAAATAATCTATGACTTAAAAAAAAATTATTTTAGCTAATATTCTTTTCAAGTTTAGATATTAGGAAATTTCAGTTAAATATTTATGAAATCTATTCATTTGTTTTTCTTCATTGTTGAGAAATTTCAAAATCAGTTTGTTCGTATGTATCTAAAGATCAATGTATCCTCTTGTGTCTACAAAGATTTATTCACACATAAATGTTATTTATTGAGGTAATGTCTTAGTATTTGTCTACTGTGTGTTATATGAGATATCGAGCTGAAATTCTAACTGAAACTCATTATGATTGTTGTTTATCATTTCTTGCAATAGTCCTAAAACTTTAAAAAAATGAGATGCTGACTTTTTGATAAATTTGCTAAATATATTTTATGCGATCGATATCGTCATTACAAATCTCAAGATCTATTTAGTTATTCAGTAGAAGCTGAATGTAGGTAGGCAGATCTATGTGTATATATGTTTAAGTTGAGAATAGAAATGTGTAGAATCAAGTTTTTTTTAGTTTCATTCACGATCTAGAGAAAACTATTACAGAATTTATTCGTATCACATCTAAAATAAAATTTTTTAATACTCGTTTTTTCGATTTGTTTAGTGAGCGATTAACATTTTTTTGGGGTAAACTCTCTGGAATTATGTTCTGATTTATATGATGATTGACTTAAAGTCGTCATTAAGTATTTTAATATAATCTTTAGTTCTAGTGTCGGTCTCAGCAACTTCTTCTTTCCGTGATCCCAATTTCGCACATTTTTAGTTGAGGAACTTTTTAAACAAACTTCTAAAAATTATTACGAATTTTTTGAAGGTATCAACATTGATTCTAGCAAAAGTTTGTCTATTCTTTCATTTGAAGGAACTCGACTATCCTCTTAGAAAAAAAAAAGATCTCAGATTGTAATTGATTGAAGTCACATATCTTATGATTATTTTCTACTGACATGATCTTTGCAAATAATAAACTTTCTATTTCATCTATTGATAAGATAATATATGCATTCATTTCTTATTTCTTTTATATAGTATTCGACCAGTTCGATTTTCTGTAAAAATGACAAGTCCACCAACAGCAATTCTTTATATAACAGAAGATTTTGAATACATGACACAATTAAAAGATACACTACATGTTAAAGAAGTTGAAATAGGTATGAAGAATTTCTTTTGTATGTTTAATTGTTATGTTTTGTTTTTCTTTTTAAGCTCCTCCTCATGCACATGACGTTCTTGCTCTTCATCGACATGGTCATAAACTTGGTGGTTTACCAATAATCTTCTGGATAGCATTAGCTTTTTTAATAATCGTTTTTCATTTATTTTTATTAAAGATAATTCTTAATGAAATGGGTTTTTTTACACATAAATTACCAACATATACAAAACCGCGTGTCCTTTAAACATTGGATCATCTTTCTTCTTGAATACATTCGCATTTTGTAATTAAGAGTTCTTTTTTTTGGCTTTGGTGTCTTTATGTTTGTTCTTCATGTTCTCGATTAACTGTTTGACTTGTTTCAATCTTTTGTTTTTCTTTTTTTTTGTTTTTTTTACTTTAAACGATATAAGATAAGATTTACTTTTTTCAAGAAAGAAAGGAAAAAAAAAAGTGAATATTACTTTTTGTTCTTAACAAATAGTCTGAAAACGGTGTTGGTTGTCTATCAAACTTCAATGGTTACTAGCGGAAAAAAAGAATAAAATAAGATTTACATAGCGACCATAATGTTACGATTTTGCATTTATTTTTATTTTTGATGACTCTCGATCATAATTGATGATAAGAAAAAGAAAAGAACAGAAAAATATCAAAGTACGACAGTCTACTTAGATGTAAAACAATCTCTTCATTCGCTTTGATTACTTAATTGTAATACGAGATTTCATTGATTAATGATCTTTTGTTTCTTTATTGGCAATTCATAAATCAATTCTTTCAACATGTACTATTTATAAGACATGTCAATTTATAATGGACAGAACTTTTAATATATATCTTTGACTCTTTGATAGTATTAAAAGATTTTTAGCATTTCTTAAGATAACAACAACATCGATACCAAACAAAACAACAGAACTAATAATTGTGTTTTGTTGTTGACGAGAAAGAAAAAATGAAGAAAAAGAAAATGAAAAAAAAATGCAAATTCATATCATACGATGAAATTCTCATCTTGAAGAGCAATTTTAAACGAAAATTACTTACTTTGTTTTCTTATTTTTTTTATTTATTCTCATTGTTTTTCATCCATTTTATATTCGATTAAAATATAATAGAATCTCAAAACAAAAGTAAGATCTATGCAATCACATAAAGCTTGGTCGAAAACAACTGAACCAACATCTTATGATCAAATTTATAGATATGTTGAAAAAATTCTTGATGAATGTTCAACATTTATTAATGAAATAGAAAATGATTATTATCAAGGGATATCAGCATCCTTACATATTACACCTAAAATTCAGTCATCGAAGCGATCACTACCTATCAATACACTTCTTGCATGGTCAAATTCACTAAATGCATTACGTAATGCACGTTCATTACATGATATTCGTAATGGTAAAACAATACGAGATTTGCTTGCTGAAGTACGAACAGGTACTGTAATTGGACATGTATCAGATGAAAGTTGTTTTTTAATGCAACGTATCTTGGATAAAACAAATGAACAACTTTATTCAAAAATACCAGGATTATCAAATAAAATAACTGATTGTGTGAGTTTAATGGAACAATATTTTCTGTCATTTTATGACATTGAAAATATTCAAGATATTATCCAAAAAAAGAAGAATGAAAAAATGCCCGTAAGTGTCTTGCATAGATAAATATATATTTTTGTTTCCGATCTACATTTACATTGGCAAACTACGAAAGTCTTCGGATTAGACATGATTCACAGAAGATGTGAAAGATTATACAGCTTTTTTTTTGTTTGAGTCTCTTGTCATTATATGAAAAGTAAAAAAAAAAGCAAAGTAATAAATTTGCATATGCAAAACAGTAACTCCTTTATGAATTTTGAGAGAAACCTTAATCATGTAACTATATGAATATAATAATACTTTTACCAGCAGCCAATCATAGAGCTTGGTCATGCTGAACTCCGTGCAACTCTAGCTGTTTTATTACTGCCAGGCTCATATTTTAACAGTAGATCATAGAAAAATGAAATTCTTATTTCAGTATTATGATAATTAGACATCGATTTTTTAAGTGTGTCAACTGAAGAATAATTTTGTCGGTTATTTTTAAACTTTGACTAATGTATCAATATCTTCGTGCGAAAAAAAACAAGATACATTCAACCATACTACATAAAGACGATTACTGTGGAGAAATCAAAAATAAAACAGACCATTATCATAAGAAATATCTTTGATATTTAGCTTTCACATAAAAAATTTCTATTTTACAAAATGAATTTCAAGTATAGAAGCAATAATGAATCGGTAAACAAATCTCGATTGTATTTTTTTTTTCGAAAAGTTCAGACGATATCCTGCTGAATTTTTAATGAGGTCTCTAATGCTTTTTATAATGACGTATCAAAAAATAACGTTTATTCAAATTGAAAGAATTTTTAGGATCTTCTATGGAAATATCACAGTCAAAGAATCAAAGTATATTTTGCATGTGCATGAATATTCTTATTCTTTTTTTTGTCTCTAGAAATGTTCACATATGATAATAATAATTTATTATTGCATGTTGACTTTTTTTTTTTCTAACATCTCATTTTATTAAATGTTAACATTATCTTCATAGGATGAATATGTTGAAACAGCATATACATATGAAAGATCTCGTTGGTTACATCTATTTCAAGTAAATAAATCTTTAAAATTATTACGTGAAATGCAACAACGTGTAGAAGATACAAAAGGTATTGTTTTATCATCATTATCAAAAGAATGTCAGGAATTAGCTGTTCGTTGTGATTGTACATCACTTTCATATATATTTGCATTACCTGAATGTTATATTGAAGCTCGTCGAGCTGTAATTGCTCTTCAAAGTTGGTTAATTGAAGATACAAAATATACATCATTTATTCAAACGTAAACATTTAATAATTAAACAAAACTAAATATTGCTTTGTTCTTTTTTAGATCTTTGAAAGTACTTGATGAAAAATATATTGAAGTAAAAAAAATCTATGAACTTGGTAAAGCACATCTTAGTCAAGCTGAACATCGAGTATTTCAACAGAAACTAATAAATATTAAAAAGAAATTCTTGTTTTTTTTTTATTTACTAGGCTGATTCATTTCGAATACAATTAAGTAAAACTGAACAAGAAAATGAAATAAATGAAAAAAAACTTGACGAACTTGAAGAACGTCTAAATACAAAAGAACGTGATTATTTATCTAAACGTTTAACTTTTGAAGTATATGAAGATCAACTTAAAAAGATGCTTAAAGCAATTGACGATAATAATGATAGTGTTGATAATCATTTATCAATTGAAAGATTTCAACAAGAAGTAAAACAATTTTCGAAAGAATTACCAAAATTAAAATCACAAATGGATGCTCTACAAGGACGTATTGAATTTTTGAAACAACGTAAACGAGAATTATTAGCAATGCGTACTGAATATAGAAAACTTAGTCATGAAGCACAATTAGCATTAGAAGATAAAATTCTCAAAGAAAATGAATTTAATCGTGTGATAAGTTGTCGTCAAGTTATACGAAATATATATAGATGCCGTTCAACTGATGATTTACCACAAAAAATTTTTTATGCTTTACCTGTCAAATCAAAATTGTCAGGTGAAGATAGTAATGGTAAGTGCAAGTTGTTGTATAATTAGTTTATCAATATTTAAAACTAAAAAGCTAAACAGAAGTAAACTCTTCCAATGTTAACAATAGATCGTTCGAATCGTATGAGGTGAATAAGGGAACTTTTCAAATACTGATAAATATGGCTTTGATACATGTTCTAAATAATGACATTAAAATTTTTGTTACAAATTTCAAGTAGAGTGGAATAACTGGAATTTAAAACTAGATTGAAAATACTGATACCGATAAAAAAAAATCAATTTTCGATAAATTTAAACCATCTAGTAGACACGCCCAGTAGATATTATGAATCAACTTATCCTTTCGTATCAATTATCGGAGAAGTGTTTTAATTTGAATATGTGACTTTTGAGAAAAAATAAAATAGAAGTTTGTTCTAAGTTGATTTTTGGAACGGCTAAGCTCAGTAAAACGAACACGCGCCAGTTCAAATCCACTTAAACTGTGTCAGAATGTTCTATTTTGTGTCGTTTATCACCACAGTTAGCACAAGCGCTCCAGAAATATACAACAAGTTTTTCAAAAAGCCTTAAAATTTTTCTGATAAACTTCGTTTTTTTGTCTTATGGGTCCAAAATTATGTCTATTGAAAACCAATGATGTATTTAGAATGATCGCGCGAAACTACATCAGACGATATATAATACAAGATATTTTCTAATCAAAATTTTTTCTCGAAATAATGTGATTACGATGTTTTCTTTAGGTATTTTTCATCGAAAAACTTCTTTATTTTCTTAAAAATGATTTTCTGAGTGATATGCAATTATTGCTAAACCAAAGAAATTCTTTTTCGAGAACGCAAATTACATGTCGATCTGTCGTGCCAAAAAAAAAACACACAGTATACGTCCCTGACTCACCTAATAGATTACATCCAATAGTTTTTGTTCTCATTATTAACGAAACCAAAGATAATTTACATTCACTTATTCTTATCTATAATATGATTTAATTAGGAATAAAAATAATTTCTTTTTTGCCAGATGATCTTTCCAAAGCAATACGTCTTACATCAAAATATATAGGACGTGATTGGAGTCGACTTTATTGGCAATTACCATTTTATCCATTACGTGGTAAAGAAGAAGTGTCAAAAGATATTAATTATATTGATGATAAATATCATCGTGGTGATGTGTTTCGTGTTAATATCAATTTCAATTCATTTATTTTCTATGTATCTATTGTTAATTTATTTATTTTCTATTCAGGATCAAGCAACAGATACATTAAATAAATGGCGACGTTATCATACACGTGCAAAACTCGATGATTTAATTCAAGCACTCCGACATATAAATCGTTTTGATATCATACAAATAATTGATCGACGTATACTTAAACCAAAACGTTTATTAAATGAAGAACATGAAGAAATTGATCCACGAAAACAAGAAATTGAAGATTTAAATCGAAAACTAAATCGTTTATTCGAGAAAATTCATACAGGAGTTATAACAACACACAACACGTATGTTTATTCGAGCATCGGTCTTGATCCGTTACAACCAGTGAGAAAACACCGACCATTGGTCATGCACTGAACACTGCACTGACATAAGTCACTAACTATTTTTGTTATAAACGTATAACACATAATTGCACCTTATGAACAAACTATTTACTCTTTCTTTGTATACACACATTTGTATACAAACAAAAGTTAATATTTATCACTGACACACACAAACAAGACCGAACTTGATATTTGCTTTTCAATTCACGCTAAATAATTATCAACCTCTATTTGCTTATTTTTTTAATTTTTTTCTAGTTAACGAAAGTATTTAATACGAGCAGAACATGGTATGCTAGTTCTGCTCGTGAAAAATCGGCTGATTCTAGAAAGACTCCAAATAGTCGAAGAAAAATACCGTAATTGAATCGTTACTTGACGAGGCGGCGTGAGAAATATGCATGATTTTCTTTTATTTTTGTTTTTCTTTTTTTTTGCCTTGAATCAAGTGCTTATTATTATTAAAGCTTGTTCAAATAATTTCCGTAGAAATAAATATTTTTCATTTCGTAAAATGATTTTTAATAAAAAGATATAAACAAAATGAAAACTATAGCCTCCGGATAAGTTACCGTATTCGATAAAGACTTGATTTATTCAATATAAAACCAACCATCATTGATAATTAATTGATTTGTTATTGCCATTTTTGATGAACTATTTAAACATATAATGTCCGTGTATTGCGGCTATCTATGACACAAATAAATGAATTTGATACGAGACTTATTTTTCTAATCAAAGATAATGCTGATACTAATACCAGTAAAATTAAATCTGTGTTAATAAAGCCACTTTAAAATATCAGTATTATGCGTAGTAACATACCACAAAGAAAAAATGAGTTGGAAAAAAGAAGAATTCAATTTTTTGAAATGAATTTATACTTTTTAATCTTTATATCTCAATAGTTGAGTCTTTAGCATCGTTTTATTATTATAAACGACTCATTATTATCAATGACATGAAAGAAACTCCAAAAAATATCGTTAGAAGATAATTTGTACTCATGAATGATTTGTATTACTATTTAAATAATTAGGAAACTTTTACTTCCTTATTGAAGAAAAATATTTGTTTCGAGTTTTCGACCAAATTTTTGACTCTATTTCTCAATCATAATAAAACACACTTAATATAAGTAGAATAATCCGAAATAAAACGAGCATATAACTAATACAAATAGTCATGTAAGCATTTTTTTAATTGCAAATGTTTTTATGAATTAAGATGTTTAGTTAATAAAATTCTTCGAGCAATAAAAAAATGATTCAATTGTACAAACAAAAATAGAAAATTTTATCCATTGAGATTGATGCGAATGCATATATATATGACCATACAATAAAAAGGTATTTAATATTTCGATAATACAACGGGCATTTCCTATTCATTATCAGCATGTTACTGCCAGGTCAAAGAAAAAATAGGTAATTTGAAAAATATTGCTATAAAAATAGTGATTAATAAAACCGTGAAAAGCGTATTTAATGGTAATCAACGCAATTTTAATTTTGTATAAATACCAAAATAGTATTTCCATAAAAAAAGAATTGTCAAGCAACTATACGGATACATGATGACCATGAAGCAGTCATGGTGGAGCCATTAAGCTTGGGGAGGCTTAGGGAGACTCATATTTTGAAAAAAAATCACAGATCTTAGCATGGATTTATATTTAGTATGCGAAAATTCTTTGAATAATAGTATGTTCAACCTCATATTAGATAGCACGATAAGCGGCACACCAATTGCGTTTAAGAAAGCTCAAGTCTTAGTGAAAAACCAAGAAGAACATCTGAGAGAGACTCGATATTTAAGAAAACTTTAGGAACGTCATTCCGAATTTGAGGGTGTATGTAACAAAATGTTACCAACATAGCTTATATTGCATGTATCTTCGCATGAACAAATGCTAAAATCTTGACTTTTTTCAAAGGATACGTTGTCGACAGTGTCTAAAATAACTATTAAAAAGTCTCGTTAGCTTAATNAGTAACACCTGCAAATTAATGATTTTCGACTAGAAAAAAAAAGAGAAACAATTTTTAAAATATAAATCAATAAAAAAGAATATTTACTATATGTGTCTGCATTGATTTCATCGGGCATTTCAGTAATTTGTACCTCAAAACGACTTTGAATTTCATTAAGAATTGCTGCATCACTTTCATTAACGACAAATATTGTTGCTAAACCTTTTGTACCAAATCGACCAGCACGAGCAATCTAAAATTAAATATTGTTTTAATAAATAAAAAACAAATTTTCTTTCGAACATACTCGATGAAGATAAGTATCTGTATCTTCTGGCATATCATGATTAAATACAATATTAACACATTCAATATCTATATCACGTTCAAATAAATTTGTCGCAACAAGAATACGTGTTTGAAATTCTTTAAATTCTTTATAACGTGCCAGACGAGAATAATAGTATTATTCACTTACGTAATAGAACGAACAAATTCAATGGAATCATTCTAGTACTATGTAAACACCTTTAAGGAAATGGAGAGAATCAACTAAAGGTACACTTGTTCATGATATGAAGGAGCACAGGGGTTCTCCAAAGATAATGTAGCTATTTCGTAATGGTAAGCTCATTGTAGAGAGTATTAAAAAGCTTCTGCTATTGAATTGAATGATCATACCAATCATTTCTTTGTGAAATGTCAAATATTGCAGTTGAATACTCGTCTTTCAATATACAATTTATCATATGATTGCAATTATGAATGAATTCGAGACTATCTTTTTCGACAGACACATCTAGTTTGTTGTTTATAACATTCTTTATCAATGGATATGAAACAACATATTGAAATAATCAAAATCTAACAATTATGTCAGAAAAGAGCAAACAATAATTCACGACTCCAATAAACAGTTAAGAACAATCTGTGCTTATGAGAATGAGAAAGAAGAAAATGACCAAGAGAAAAGTATTTTTGAAATATGCCAAACTTGGCAACTCATGCGTTTCCTAATGCAAATATTTTTACTTACGAGGAAGCCCTCCGGAGTTACACCTTGTGTTTGAAATGAGTCGCCCCTCATTAGGTAGAACCTGTTGAGATTAGAAAAACCTAGAGGATTTTCTACCCATGCGCTTTTCTTCTGAACTTATGGCTGTTGCACTGAAGTTTTTACTATTAGCACGGTATTTATGAAAAACCGAACAAACGAATTTTGATCTGAAACTTTGTCCATAAGTAACTCTTGATATCACTAGGATATCCTAAGAGTTTCAGCAAATGAGTGTGGTTCCTTCTTGAGATATCAAATCTCCAAAAGCGTCCTTTTTTTATGGAATATTATGGTTGATTGATAAATACCGCACTAATAGTAAAAAGTCTCGTGTAACGGCCGTAACTTCAGAAGGAAAGGATATGGGCAGTAGAGTTTTGCAACGGTTCCAAAAATATTTCCTAAACTCACTTGAAGAAATATGAAGCGTTCCATCATTTCTAATACTACTACATTTTTCGATAATGCATCTTGAAGAGAAATGTTTTCTCTTTCAGTCTATGTATTCAAAGATACATTACAATCTTTCATAACTAAATTATATTAATGGAAAAGATGCGGTTCTACATTGTACGGTTCCGAACGAGTCTGACCGGTTCCAAATCTGGACCTGCTCTTTTTTATGGCTATGAATGACTGTAATGTACCTTTGATTATAAGGGCAGAAAGAGTAAACATTTCTCTTCAAGATGCATGATCGAAAAATGTATTAGCATCAAAGATGAGGGAACGGTGCATATTTCGTTAATCGAATTTAGACGGTTCTTTTGGAACCGTTGCAGAACTCTAATGGACAGAAACCCTTCTAGGTATCTTATAGTCTCAGTAGATCCTACCTAATGAGGGACGATTCATCTCAAACTCGAGGTGTTACCTCGGGTATAGTTTCCTCAGTAGCTTAAAGTTTCGTTGAGGCATTCGATAAGACCTAGTAATTCAGCATATTATTAACATTTGCCACTATTATTGTGCTCCGACGACTTCGCTATAAAATAGCTTTCAGCGCAATCTCTGCGGAATTAAAAATGTGAAACACGATAGTGCTGCTAACACTGTCAACAGGGAAATTCAGCAACATATGTCTCCTGTCTGAATTGCTACCTATTGTTAATTCATGTTAATAATGAAATATCTTAATCGTAGTATGTTACAGCGAGGCCAGGAGCGAAGGCATCGCCAAGAGTATTTTTACGGCCTATGGTGGATGGCAGCGTTGGGAATGTTGTGTGTCGCTGGCTGTGATGGGTCATCGCTAGGATATCGATCACGGTCTGGGACATTTCCATAGTATTGTCGATCACGATCTGTGGGGAGGTGGAGGGGGGATGCAAATTTCTATCCGTATACACTTCAAGACTCCTTTTAGATAGTGTTTCACAAAAATATTATAAAGACTGTTATTTATCCATACTCATGTGTGATATACATGAAGGGAACAATGACTTCTCCCAAAGGCTTGAAAAGTGAAAACAATTTTGTGACTTTCATGGCTTTAATTTAACTTCAAAACCACAAAAAAATCATTTTCGGATGACGAAACGGACATTGTAATCAAGCAAATACAATAATTTTTGATTCTTAATCAAAGTACTACATAAGATTGCTTTGATGAAAATGGCCGTTTTAACCAATGAAATTGAAATGCATTAAATTTAACGTTTGTTTTATCATCCAAAGGATCACGCTTTTGATTTTTTAAGTTCCCACGTTTAGCTATGGTTTCAAAGTTTTCGAATCAGAAACAGTTATCCAGACGGCTACATAATCGAAAAACGAGAGATTCACGAATAGCTATGGTATTTATCTTGCGGATAAAGAGTAGATGAGTCTAAATATCCAAATAATTACATAGTAATATTTAAATCATTCTCTCGTCGTCTAGTGAAATGACACACTTATGATATAGATATAAACTATCATCGTCTGATTTGACGAAAATAAGATCTAGAAGAATGATAGCAAGAAAACAGTAAATAATAGTCGAAAGTGATCACTTATCTAATGTATCTATAGATGTTGTAATCGTCAGAAAAACGTTATTTTTCATATATTTTGATCAAAATAACTTTATTTAAATTTATTGATTTTGTTCATATATGGATACTAATAATACTTCCTCGTCACTATACTTCACATATCAAGTGTGTTTGAAATAGATGATATATTAGAGTAATGACACTATTTTTTTATTTCTTTTATAGACAAGACGTGGTCAGTCCTCGACCACATCAAGATGTAAGTTTGTTTTCATCTTATTTATTTTTATTTTCGTATATCATTTAGATCTTCCTCATCCACCTCCACCCACCTATTCCACCGTAAGTGTAGTTTTTTAATCAAAATATCGATTAGTGTTTGGCGTTCTTCTTTGTTCTCTCGTATTTGTTTAATCAAGTTGTTTTTATCCTTTAACCCATTCAATCCCGACGTTTTCTTGCGTTTTTCACGAAGATGAAGAAAAATAATTGAATATCTCTCTTTCATTATGTCGTCACAATCAGCTGAAATATAGACGAGCGAAATTACGACATCATTTAGGTCTCCTTCTTTTTCTTGAAATATATGATATGATATTCGTTGTCTATGAAGACGACAGAACGCAAAATATTTCTTTTGCATTCTGTATCATATCTACGAGATGTGATTGGGATTGAAAGAGTTATATGGTTATTTATGATAAAGACGAGGCTAGCTAATCACACTAGCAAAAATAGAATAAATAAAAATGGTCGCGACGAAAGTATCATATAACAATGTTTCCAGATGTGCCTAGTTTTTCTATGCAATTATCTTTTTAATTGACCCAGTTACAGAATGACTGGAACAAGTGCATCGATGGATTCGCTCTAGAAATGATGATATGAGTCATCCACATAAGCTAGTACGCTATCAGTTTCAAAACATGTCGATAGCACACATAAATATTTTTCATTAATTAATCTTTATCATTGAATAAATAAGAATAAACGTGGTTGCAAAATTTTCTATAGTTTAATTATAAAATAGTTATCTATGAATAAGATTATTTACCTTTCTTTACTAGATGCTGTGCTTTTCCTTTTCTTTTTTTCTCTTTGGTCTCACACATACTGAAAAAAAGAAAACGAATTAAGCAACATGATTGGGCTATACCGACTTAAATCGTCTCTTTTAGACGATTTATTTGTTAATTCAGTTTTAATTGGTTTTATTCTTTTCAGTCTATTTGGGCCATTCTCTTTCTTTCTCTCCTTCTGACACTTTTTGTTGAAAGTGCTTTTTATTTTTTACCAACAGCTATATTGTATCGACATAAGAAACAAACACATGTGAACATAGTCATATTAATACTCTTTGACTGTCTCGATCCAGAGAAAAACAATCAGTTATGTGTAAAGGTCATCAAATCTCAAGCATTCAATCGACTTATGTGAGTACTGTAAAATATAAAACTCTCATACATTCTGAAATATCTTATTTAATAGTAGGTGTAATAATTATATCTGAGAATACTGTGTTCGTGTAAAAGTATATTCGCTGGTAAACAATGTATCTAAAAGACTAAAAAGTATGTACTTAACAGATTTATAATCCTCTCTATTTCTTGAAGATCTATTTTTCTGGAGTAAGTATCAAAAGAGAGACAGAGATGGAGTGGTTATTATTTTTCGTTAAAGAGAGTGAAAAGAGTAAAAGCAAATCACTGCTCGCTCCTTTTAAAATGGTGTGAATTTGTGTCAGACCATAGATGGAACCGGTCTACAGGTAAAAGACCGGTTTACCGGTAAGATACCGGTCTACCGGTAAGATACCGGTCTACCGGTAAGATACCGGTCTACCGGTAAGATACCGGTCTACCGGTAAGATACTGGTCAACCGGTAAAAGACCGGTTTACCGGTAAGATACCGGTCTACCGGTAAAAACAGGTTTACCGGTAAAAGCCGGCCTACCGGCAAGATACCGGTAGACCGGTAAAATACCGGTCTACTAGTAAAATATCGATCTACCGACAATGGATTAGTTGTCAAAATCAAATACTGCCTGAAAAGCAGTTTACTTTTCCATCAAAAACAGCTCTGCATTAGTGTTTATGATGAAAACGGGAAAATGGAAAAGTAAGACCGGTATCGTATCGGTAATAGACCGGTTTCAGACCGGTAATAGACCGGTAACAGACCGGTTTCAAACCGGTGTATCGGCCGGTCTAAAGTCTGGACCGGACCGGCCGATTCCCGGTACCGGTTTCATCTATATGTCAGACAACTAATAAATTCGATTAAGATAACCAGTAGATCATTCCAGCCGTTTTACATCTCTCCCCGCTCTATCAGAATTGTACTTCCTGTAGTAACTGTCCCTGTCTTTATGGATGTGTGTCCTTCCTTTCAGTTTTCTTTGTATGTTTATTGTTATGTTGTATCTTTTTTCTTTTCTTTTGACATTTTTCCTTGTATCGTTTCCGTTTGCATGTGTGTTCTCTTTTTTCGTCAGTCCTATTTGAACTGTCCTATTATATGTCCTTCCCCTTTTCCCTTTATGTTCTTCCTTTTTCATTATTATTCCTCTGTAAGTATTTACGACTCTTACAATAAAATAGCAAAACCAAAAAAAAAGGTTTTTAATGATCAAATAATTATTTTTAATGTATTCTTGGTAGAAAAACTATTTTATTTCTTTTAAAAAATCCTCAACTTCGAGATTTAAAAAAAACAATAAATGACACAATAAACAAGAAAAAACTGTTATATACAGAAAAATAAATTGAAGAATACAACAAAATATCATACAGTTGTTACAGAAGTCGTTGCACACAACACATGTAAAAATTAAACACAAATAAATGCGAAAACTTCGGATTTAAATCCGAGAGTTATGTGTACTTCAAAAAGTGAATGAGACAGATGAGTCATCCTAGAATGTGTGGACATCAAAATTATCCTGGCAAACCTTTTCTATAAAATACTTGATTTCTATTAGCTACTCTCAACCAATAGGATTTGGGGATGAATACAGCTCAGATTTGAACTCTTCGCCTTGATTTACCATAAGAAAGTCGTTTTTTCTATAACTTTATTTCTATTGACCCCTGCTCAACCAATGGTATTTCAAGGCGAATGGATGACAGATTCGAGTTCTCCGCCCCAAAAAACCTCGACATATCATGTCCGTGATCGGACGGTTGAGCTCCATTTTCGGATCCACTAGAGCGTGGACGAAAACGGAACCTATTTCCGTCTGATTATCTTGGCAATAGGTGAGTTAGCCTTCGTGTTTCTTTATGTTTTATATACCATTTTGGAGCTCGTAAAATTCTCTATCGAATGGTGTATAATAGTTGGGGTTTTGTTTGAGTATGATAGGAAAACTTTTTTTACGAAAGCGGCGATGGGTCGATTTTTGCATAGGAAGCCATAGGAAAAAATGAGTATTTTTACAATAACTCAGGAACGGCTCGGCCAATCATGCCCATCTTCGAACTCGACCGAGACATTGTTAAGACTGAACTGTGTAGAAAATTTCCTCGCGATTGAACTCTCCTTTCAAAAGTTATCGTGTAAACGGACGGACGGACATACTGACCGATTCTAGTGTACTCACTTTTGGAGTACACAAAAATCATAAAAAAATGCGAAAAAATCAAAGTTTTTTTTATTATCATCGAGAAAATGATAAAATTAACATCTAAAATATTTGTAAAGAACAATAAACTTAAGACAAAAAAAAATTTTTATACTCAAAATCACTTATTAAATACTTTTAAATTATCATTTAAAAAATCCATTGAACGTTATATATATATGCCTTTGTTCAGCCATTTTGATGATTCAAAGGACTATATTAAATATAATATTATCTAATGCAAACTTAAGTGTGACAATCAGTACATAACAACGTTATCTTTTCAGGCTAAACGACAAGCTGATGTTGGTCTGCGTCATGAGGCTGATCGTTTACGGAATTTAGCTCAATATGAATTGAAAAGATTCCAACAAAAATCAATTGGTCAGACAACTGAAAGGGCGTCGTATATCTGGTGAAAGCTCAACCTTTTGGAGCCACACAAAGCGGCATTTTAGAACATCATCTTCTTCTTTGAGAGCCCTACTACTGCCTGATGATGAATCGACCAAAGATTCCGTAGTAATGGCGAACATAGCTGCTGACCATTTTGAGCGACTGTTTGCGGCGCCTGAAGTTCTTAGACTGCATCCCTACGTGGATGCTCCTGATTTGCATTGGGATAACGCTAATGGTCAGATTTCGAAAGTAACTTATCGTGAAGTACTAAAAATGTTAGCAAGCAGAAAAAAATAAACGCTCATGCGACATACATGGACTTTCTCCATTTTTGCTGAAACCGATACCTCGACATTATTGGAACATACTGGTTCGTTTCTATAATTATTCATTTGACACCTGTTTTCTGGCAAAGAAGTATAAAGAAGTCCGTATGGTGTTACTAGCAAAGAATGATGCCATCTGCCCGCCTGATCAAACAAGACCGATTTTACTTCTCGATTCTTTTCTCAAAGTACAAGAGAGCCTTTTCCTGGATCATTGTCTTCAAGTTTTAAATGAGAGGGGTATTCTCCCGGAAAATCAGTCGAGCTTTCGTCCAGTTTATCGTCTGAAGACTCGCGTACTACTTTTGATAGAACAAATATCCTCATATATGTCGAATAGTTCTCCGGTTGCAACGGTTTTTGTTGATTTTAAATCCGCGTTTGATCAATTATGGTTTGAAGGCTGCTTGGGTAAGCTGATTCGACTGGGCATTCCGGTAGTGTACGTGAACTGGATTCAAGCGTGGTTAGAAGATCGTCATGATGTCATAGAAGTGCAAGATAAAAGATCAAGGTGGTTTCCTATAAAATGAGGTGATCCACAAGGCTCTTGTTTCACTCTAACTCTTTTTATTACTTATCATTGTGATATGTCAGACTTCTTTCCCAAGGCTATGTCATTTTTCTTTGCTGACGATTTAGCTCCCGTAGTCGCTGGGCAAATAGGTATTAAATTTACGAATCAGTGCATAGACTTAGAACGTCGGTTAAAGACTTTGCTGGATCACCTGGAATTTTATTCGATTTTGTCAGTACAACCGATTAACTACGCGAAAACAAAGGCTATGTCTTCTGCTCGTACCATCAACTACCCGAATCCAATGCCAACGCTTCAGTGTGGAAACTCAAATATAGAATGGGTTTCATCATTTAAATATCTGGGATACTGGCTCACTACTAAACTAGGATAGGGAGACATGATTGAGCGTACTCGTCTTCGAATTCGTCAACAAATCGGTTTAGTCAACTCCATACGGTACAGTGGTATTACCTCAACAGCATTAAGACATACGTTATTCTCTACGCTTGTTTTACCAGTTTTTACGTGGTTATTTGCTCAGTATCCGTTGTTCACCAGTTGCCAACAATCTGGACTTAGTCACTTTTATTATACGTGCCTTAAACGAATAATGCATTGTAATTACTGAGATGATCTCTTTTTTGCATCTCTCTATGATGAACAGTTGCTAGATGACAAATGTTATTCCTATTGGGAGAAGTATCTTACAACTTTATCCAAACCGTTGGATGGGCGTCTGTTATTGGGACAGTCATTTTTAAACACGCATAGAGTGGTATGGCATGAAGGCGATTCAAGCAGTCGTTGTTTACGAAGGTCAAAACGTTTTGTACATCATATGAATGTGTTTGCAGTGGCCACAAAATGGATGACATGGTATGGCACGGAGAACTCAGTGGTACTGCTAGATTCACAAGAATATCTGTCTTTTGTAGAGTGTCCGGAAAGCTTTTAATACCTCTTTCTTTGAATCTTTTATATTTAGCTGTTGTCTGTGTTTAATTTTTTATAACATGGTCGCTTCATATGCTAGCTACATGGCCCTTTAGGACAGCAGGGTCAGAGGGTCACATTCGCTAATAATAATAAAAAGGTCAGTACATACCAGTATGCGTACGTCACTTATCGCATCACGTGTGCCAGTGCGTACAAACTGACTTGAAATAATCTTTTTTTTTCTAGGTAGTTTCTGAAGGTAATCACCACCAACAACAACAGGTCATAACACCAACTACACAAAATCCAAATGCACCCATTGAACAACAACAAACAATTGATATTTTTATTCAATGCATGCAAAAACAAACCGATATTAACATCCAATTAACCAATTTGATGGAAAAACTTGATATACATATGCAACAACAAAATTTATTAATGAAACAATTAAACCAACTATTAAAAAGTGGTCCAAATCAATACAGTACAACATTAAGTAAGGAAATTCCACCAGTGTGTGAAAAATTTGTGCAACATGCAGGTTTTATGCATTATCATATTTATGATAAAATATTTGATTTTTTTTTTCTAGCAGATGGAAATTCATATTGATAATGAAACAAAATTAAAACTTCATGTAAGTTTGAGAAATAAATATAATAATAATATGATTATTTTAAACAAAGGGTCTTCATCAGCATTATGTTAAATTACGTAAAAATGACAAAAGTCGAAAATTAATTGATTTACTTGGTAAATTAGAATTTAATCAAGTAGCTATTTTTGTTAAATCAGTATCACGTTGTACAACTTTATGCAAATTATTAACTGAACAAGGTTCTCCTGCAATTGAAATTCATCGTGAAATACTACAAGAAAAACAGTTTTTTATTTTTAATTGAAATAATAATAAAAAATGAAATAATTTTATTTGCTTAGTTTGACACGTTATAAAGAATTTAAAGAGTTTCAAACACGTATTCTTGTTGCGACAAATTTATTTGAACGTGATATAGATATTGAATGTGTTAATATTGTATTTAATTATGATATGCCAGAAGATTCAGATACTAATATTCATCGAATATGTTCGAAAGAAAATTTGTTTCTTATTTATTAAAAAAAATATTTAATTTTAGGTTGCTCTTACTGATCGATTTGGTACAAAAGGTTTAGCAACAATATTTGTCGTTAATGAAAGTGATGCAGCAATTCTTAATGAAATTCAAAGTCGTTTTGAGGTACAAATTACTGAAATGCCCGATGAAATCAATGCAGACACATATAGTAAATATTCTTTTTTATTGATTTATATTTTAAAAATTGTTTCTCTTTTTTTTTCTAGTCGAAAATCATTAATTTGCAGGTGTTACTGGTTCAAATGAAATATATAAACTTTTTTTTATCTCATCTCGGTTATTCTCATTATTACTGTTCGTTCCTTGTCTTTATTTTGGTAACAAACTTGTGTATAGATGTATTGGAAAATATGAATGTATTACTCATATCGTTCAAACACTATCTTCTTTTTTCTCGTGCTTTTTCTTTGATGGTAACAACCAAGAACAATAATAAAAGATTCTTAGAAACATACGCATGTATTAGAGCACTAGTCGACGATCTTGCCTCTCATCTTTCCGGAGTCTTGATCTTTTTGGTTATCAGACAAGATTCTTTTGCTATTCCTTCTATACAAGATTCTTGCCTAAAAAAAAGATCTGGACCTTCTGTTGATATTCTTGCAGACAGAATTTTGTCTGATAAGACAAGAAATGCCTCACCAGACAAGATTCTTGTGTTCTTGTATTCTTGACTGATTCTTTATTTTCTTGACTTCTTGTCTGATTCTATTTTTCCTATAGTTCTTTCCTGAATCTTTTTCTTGAAGTTCCTGGTTGATTCTTGTGATGCCAATGAGCCCTTTCTTTATATCAATATAATTTTCTTCTTTCATTACTATTGTATGTATTATGATAGGTTTCAAATAAAATACCAAAAGTACGAGTAGATGCCTAATTCGAGCTCAAATATAAATGGAAAATTCAAAAAAAAAATCGCACTCATGCTAAAATAGCAAAAACGCAAAAGAAATGAATTTATATAAATTGTAATTTATAAATTCGAAGGCACCGATGTTGAAATAGCAAAAAAGCAAAAGAAATAAATTTACATAAATTATAATTTATAAATTCGAAGGCACTCATGTTAAAATAGTAAAAAAGATTTGAAGCGTTCTATTAATTTCCAGGAAACTCCTTTTTTTAACTTGACTGGAAGCCGGTGATAATGGGCATAATGGCTGTACTGCGCCTGACGTACCTATTATGCAAAAGGTGAACCAAGAGCGATGAAATGTGACTCCCTCCACGGCACCCACATCGAGAGAGATGTGACGTGACTCCCTCCGCGGAACCCAATGTCCATGATGCTGATTATGCCCATTATGCCTAG
This sequence comes from Rotaria sp. Silwood2, assembly GCA_905329745.1. NCBI lineage: Eukaryota > Metazoa > Rotifera > Eurotatoria > Philodinida > Philodinidae > Rotaria > Rotaria sp. Silwood2. The sequence continues at coordinate 156,871 of CAJNSZ010000057.1, read as the reverse complement.
TATGTACACTAGGGAAACGGAACGCAGTTTTCGGACACTGATTTGGCGTCCGGAAACCTATTGAGTTTCTTGACAAGTAATATAATACATCATATGAATGCAATTGCCCCGTAGAAAATCGTTTTCGATTTTCGGAAAAAAATTGGATTTCGGGAAAGCCAATTTGCGTTTCCGGAAATTCGAAGACACCGCCATGAGATGCTACAGCTTGCCATCAGATACTATAGCATCCCATGAGATGCTACAGCTTGCCTTCAGATGCTACAGCTTGCCATGAGATTCTACAGCGTGCCATGGAATGCTACAGCATACTGTGGAATGCTGCAGCATGGTCTGAAATGCTACAAGAAGTATATGAGAAGCTTGAGCTGCCGTGCAGCATTGAGTAGCAATGATGGTGTACACAAAGGCGTGCATGGGTCACGGCTCTTCGGGGGCGCTGCGCGCCCTCACCCCGCGACGCTGATATAAAAGGTTAGTTATGCGGGCAAAGGGTTTTTCCTTCAGTGGATTCTTGCTTCAGTGGGATTTGGCTTTTCTTATCCCCCCAGATTCTCTCCTAGCCCACCTCCATGTTTCTCTCGAATAGTTGAACACTTGAAGTGAACTTTGATGTTTGAGATGCATGCGAATTTATAAATTATAATTTATATAAAATTTATTTCTTTAGCTTTTTTGCTATTTTAACAGGAAAGTCGTTTTTTTTCATTTATTTTCGAAGTTATGGTAAGCACTTAGCTCTCTATTGATATTCGAACTCGAATTAGGCAATTCATGAAAAGTACGCAAGTAAAAGATTATACATGAATTTCATATAGAGGGAAGAAAGTCAAACAAAAGCAAATGAAAACTAGCAGCAAAAAGCCTCATTTTAAAGTTCGTCGTCGTCATCATCATCTAGATTTACATCAAGATTATAGTTATCATCATCAATTAAATTGTCTTCATAATTATCATCATCAGTAATTAAAGTATTTTCATAATTATTATTTTCAATAATTGAATTATCTTCAAAATTTTCATGACGAGATGATAAATACAAATCTTGTTCGATCTAAAAACAGATTGAAAAATATAAAGATTTTACCTTACAATAGTGCATTTAAAATAAATTATTTACAAAGTGTTCTACAGTTGGAAGAGGTAAACGTAATTGAGTGGAGTTGAGCTTGTGTTTTCGATGTTGCCTCCATCGCCTTTGCCTTACTGTATGCGGCGATGGCTCTAAAAAAATATGCGACTCAAAAACAAAGAATATTATGGATATCGATCAATACTACCTAAATCAGCAACAATATGACTGAAAAAATTACTTGGATCTTCTGAGTTGATTTCCGTCAGAACAAAATTTCTACAGACGAAAAATAAATGTTGGTGACAAGTAAAATTCTTTGAAAACAAATTATTGTTTCCCCGTTACGTCAATAGAAAAAGATAATCGATAGATGTTTTTTCAAAATGATCGACTATCTTGAAATATTACTGTAATTATAAATGAATAAGTAACGGTTATACGTCTATATTTATATATGTATTTGAACGAACAGATCACGTGCTATATTGATCTTAAAGGTCAGATACGAATCTTTTAAAAGAATAAAAAAGAAGCTTGTGTGAACTTCAAGAAATTTTAAATATCTTGTGGTTCTTTCCAGACTCTTGTTTTTCTGATCAATTAGACAACATTCTTGTCATCTTGAACTCCAGTCAAGATTATTTTTGAGAGGAAAGGAAAAAGATTCTTGTCTGATCAACTTTATAAAATCTTGAATATCTTATAATTCTTGTCTGGTTCTTTTACTTATGAGTAATCAGCCAAGATCCTTTTCAACAGAAACTTCTGGTAAGAATATTTTTTCTTTCCTCTCGAAAGGATTCTTGTCTGATAAACAAGAAAAACAAGAATCTGGAAAGAACGAAGTCAAGATCGTCAACTAGTGAGGTTAAAAACTTAAGTGAATTCATATTGAAATACAACATATATGAGAATCGCTTCAGTTCAGCTTTTTTTGTAACGATGTGATGCTCTATCTTTCTTTGTTTGTCTTGTTGTTTTCTTTGTTGAAACTAAATATCTATGATCGATAAAATCTACCTTGAACCAACAGAAAGTTGACATAAAAGACAAAATTTGTCGAAGGTATTTGTGTTATGTGATATGAGATTTGATATCCTTCGGAAAGAATTAATTCAAGAATATTGATGTATTTCTACTTGTCTAGTACATGGTTTCTTTTGTGCATAAATAAAATTCAATCATTCTTTGCTGTTTCATGTGAGAATTTGAATATTACTAATATTCTTGATGAGATAGATTAAAGAACAATTTCGTTCTTTCTATATGATTTCAGAAGAAATGAAATGAATGGATTCAAGTTATCATTTTTGTAGTTTTTACCTTTTTTATCTCTTTAAGTTATTTTGCAAGAATTAAAATAAGTGCTTAATTTCATGTTGCTATTGTCTTTTTATGCAGTGACTTTTTTACGCTTATTGATGTTTGATTTAAATAAATACACAATTGTAACGGACAAAGGGCAACAAAAGTCAGCTATTAGTAAAAAAAATCGATGAAATTAAACCATAATTTTTGAAAGAAATCGTTTAACATGAGACTGTATAGCACAATGACTAAGCAAATAGGTTTTTTCTTCTCAATTTGTGATGCTAAATTAAAATAAAACACTTTCACAGGGATTGCAGAAAATGGAAAAAAAGTTATTTTTGGTTCTATATATAATCTTATAGGTTTATTGGATCTTTTCATCGAAAGAGTAACTCAGTTAAAATGGAAAGTATATATTCGTGAGTAGCTCGTCAAGTTCCATCAAACTATATACATACAAGTTAATGAATTGTACCTTATGAAAGTACTTCAGTATGCAGCGAGCAATGTTCTTTTTTCGGCAATCGAAAGAGAAGATTTCGAAACGTCTTTTTATAGGATAATGTACAAAGCAAAAGTACCTATTATGAGATAACATAGAAAATATCCTTGATAGTCGTTTATCGTTTCGATGACCTTTTGATTTTGACATGTACGTCAGTTAAGAGGAGAAATCTCAGATTTACACTCCTAAATGCCACTTTACTCATTATTTCCGCCGATAAAACTAAAGTGAGTGACAACTCTACCTATATACAGACAATCTTATCAAAAGTTTATTGAAAGAACATGCGATAGTCATGCATTTTTTGCTCTGAAGTGCTCGTCGCTCGATTGCCAAAATCCTTAGATAGTTTTTACTCTATATATTCATTATACAGGACTTTTTTCTTTATTAGCAATCAGATTGAACTGAATATTAACAATGACTCCTAATCATCTAACAAGGGAAAAACAATATTTGATTTAAGTACATGATGCAACAGTTATTGTCGCTTTATATAAATATATACATTTAATCAATGTTAGTAATACAATTCAAATCGAATAAATAGAGATAGAATGAATTTATTGCATGAATCAAAATGATTTATCTTGAAAGATTACTTTGATATTTAACTCGCTAAATATCAATATATTTTCATTCTTTTTGATAAGCATTTATTTTCAAACTTATCCTCAATATAAAACTTGATATAAACTCTACTCTTGTTGATAGATATGTCATTGATCAACTAATCATCATTCAATTGCTATCCATGTACAATATAATGGATTATCAACACTTAATTATATTTCAGCATGTATTCAGCTGTTGTCGATTTATTTCTAGGCTTAAATATATTCAATATGATCGACAAAAAAAAGTCAAATATAATCCTTCTTCTTACTGCATCTATATATATGACCTTCAACGAGCGCCGGTTTTTTTTACGAAGATCTAGTGAATGCTGAACCACATATTAGTATTGATTATATTACTATGAACCATCTTAGACATAGTTATGACATAAACTATCGTGATGCATGCGAGAATACATTAGTGAAAAACTTTCTATAAGAAAAAAAAATCATCGACAACAAACGACATACATCTGCATTATCAATATGCACAATCACATATGCATAACATTGTCCTCAATCTTCTTAGCAATCTTCAAGAGGAAAAAATCTAAGATATGATTCGTCCACCATGCACGTTTGGCTTTATCCTTTTAGATCTTTGGTTGTTTGAAATATAGTCTTAATACATATACGCATACTACAAGTGTTGGCAAAGCAGAATTCAAGGAGCGCTATTCAATTCATATTCACGAATACTAAAAGACCTTTCAGAAAGGGATTGACACGACAAAATTTTGCATCGAATAGTTACTGCTTTTTTTTTATGCACGACGAACTTTTTTTATTTCTTTAACTAATTAGTCATATGGAAGACCATTGATCGATGGATGATTTAAGAACATTTGATATGTGTATTGGTTAAATTATTTTCACTCACTCTAATGTTATTTCTTAGAGGCACATAGAAACTTCATAATAACAAATCACACCTGTATATGTGTATTAGTCAATAAGAAGAAATGAAATCATAAACAATAACAAATGACCACCAAATAGTTCCAATCTCAATGTTCTGAATGATCATGTGCGAGACGCTATTGTCAATCATATGCAATGAAATGAAGTTAAAAACTATAATGCCATTAATTAAATAAGACAACAAACTCGTCTTATATCAATCAATGGTCTTATTCGCAGCATCAAACATCGATCACACAGAATTTCGTCCATTTCGAAAACAAAAGGCACATACGTAAAAATAAGTTGTACCTTGTAAACTGTAGGGCCTTCATGTTGCATCTTTTCAGTAAAGCATATTAGGTAATTGAAACAAATGAATTCGGAATGTATCAAAAATGATCTCTTTTGCAATATTGAAATTTAGTGGCACAGAAATTTATCCAGTTTGAAAACAGTGGATGCACATTTGAAATTAGGTTTTCAACGAATCTTGCAGAGCTTTTCACGTTGCATCCAGTGGTATGTTTTATTTTTAAAATAAACATACTAGATGATAACGAAAAGAAATATCAAAGCTGATCACTCATTATGATTCACACGATAGTTAGCCTTTTTTTTGTTTGAAAGGGCATGTCAAAATGCAGAACATGGGAGAATCCCTTTTTTGAGCTAAGCTTGGTTATTATGATATAAAAGAGTACCTTTATAATTAAAGCGTCATTATTTAGAGCTATTCGAAACAGTGAACATTTCTGTGTTTGAAAGTAAGAATTTGAAACAAGACTATTGCCATGCTCTGCATCCTGATATGCTCTTTATAAAAAAGATTAACTGCATAGAATGAAGGTTCAAAGAAAAATGTATGTTGTCAAATGAGCTATTTTCGGCCGTTATTGGTTGAATATCTTCTGAAAACGTCATGATGTAGGGCTGAAAAGTTTACTATAACCTTTCCACTATAGTCCCCAACATCTCCTGAAAATTTCATACGATTTCAATTTGACCAGCCCAATATTGACTATTACCAGGTAGGTTTAAAGATAAATTGCGCACTACCACATCATAATCATTCCTATCAGAAACATTATGGCACTGTTTATTAACGCCATCTATACACTATTACTTTTTATTAGTTATAATCAAAGTCCATATTAGAGTTATCATGCCTTTAACTAATGGATGAGACGGGAAAAAAAAAACAAATAGATCGAGCGGCTAGGCGAAATAAACAAGGTACGGCCACATGACAATAAGGAAATTTGATCTTAAAAGATCGTATCTCTAAGCATATGTCTAATTTGCTGTTTTTCATTAACAATGTTCTACTCAAAGAACATCTTCATTCTAATCATTTTATTACACAATTTTGTTCTTATCATTTGTTATTTTTATCCTTTGATTTTAATAGAATTTTTAAATGCCTTCAACATCAACAAGAAAACCGAATAGACCTGCAGTAAATAATCAAGGATTTTGTAGTGTATTTGGTATAAAAGCAGCTATTATTATTGTTGGTTTTACACTGTTGGTATCTGTTTTATCATTATTTTTTTTATCGACTTGGACAATAATAACAAAACATAAATACGCATTACTTGCTTCAGCATATCTTTATGCAATATCAACTTATTTATTATTAATATCTGCAGTAATTACATCTATAGCAATTATTGCTCTTTTCATAACTGCATGGATTGAACATGAAAAAGGATTAAAATTAGTAAGAAAAAATTTTTTTAAAATTTATACAAAAAATTTTTTTTTTTTTAAAATAATTATTGTTTAGACACTTTTAGTATTAATTTTAACATTTATTTTTGAAATAACTGCAGGTCTAATAGCTTTTGGTTACACTGCTAATGTTAGTTGAATTAAGTTAAAATTCAAAAAAAAAATTTCTTTTTTTTAGCTTGATGAAAGTTTATCAAAAAATTTACTTGAAACTATTCAACATAAATATCATTATGTTAAAGGAAAAACAAGAACCTTTGATCAAATGCAAAGGCGTGTATGTTAATTGATTTTGTTTTTTCCTTCATAATAAGTCATTTGATATTTGTTTTTCTCTTTTTTAGTTTCGATGTTGTGGTTCAAAATCATTTAAAGTAAATTGAATGAAATGTTTGTTTTTGTTGCAATATATATAATTTATTATTATTTAAATAAAAGGATTGGCAATTAAATTCAAATTTTAATCTGTCAATGGCTTCAGCTGTACCTGATAGTTGTTGTAAATCATATGAACCAAAATGTGCTCAAAAACCATATGGAAAACATCCATCAAATATATTTTATGAGGTATTCAAATGCTTTAATAAATGATATATATAGACGAATTTGAATCTATGGCCCTTTTGGGCTGACGAGTGGAGTTCCCCAGTTGAGTTATGTATATTCTAAAAAAAAAGAGTTCGATCTTTTAGCTTATTGCTGCCGACATACTGCACTTTACAATAATAGTTTTTGAATAATGTGGTCTCTCCTCAGAAAAACTGATTTTCGAATTTCGACTTGAAACTTTTTGTGGAGATAGGCCTTAACGAAAATAGTTTTTTGTAAATGTTTCAATTTTTGTCGTTGTTCCTATTCTAAGATAGGGCTGTCGTAAAAGCATATTTTTCACTTCGTTCGTATACACTGACGGATTCAATGTTCTTATTTTAGGATAGAAACAAATCTAAAGGTCTGACATTTTCACAAAAAAACTTCTCTTGTTGATATCTGTCTCTATAAAAATTTCAATTCGAAAATCAGTTTTCTTGGTACTCCTGTGTACTGTCCTTCATGGGTACAATTTTTTTTTGCACCCCGAACTGGGACCGAAACTAATTGATATCGGGCAGATACTTTCACCATGATAGTACAGTTTTCAAACTTTTACTTTATGTGAAAAAAATATTCTGTTTAGTTTATTCCATAAACAGCAATAAAACAAAGATGACATCTCAATTTTCGCAAAAAGAGAAGTGATTCAAGATTCACTTGATGTTTTTTTGCTGCTAATATCCGATTACTTTCAATAAATATACATTTGTTTGTGGATACATACATGAATGTTTTTTTTTTCATCACGGTGAAACATGTTCATCTTTTTGATAGTTCATTTTCTTCTTCATTTACTCAATTACTTCTTCCTATGGTTCACCATCATCTCTAGATGAGTTTTCATTAATAACGAATTTTCTTAGTAGAACAATATCACTTTTCACTTTTGTGGCTTGTTCTAAAGTACAATAAATCACCTAGGTTTTGACTCCTATACATAATATAACAGTCCCGATTCAAAAGCAATTTATCAGCTGGTTGACTTCCTTTATGATATCTAATTCTAAACAGTGACTATTTGAAGTTCTGAGTGACAAATATTTTTTTTCTTCCCTAATTTTGAGTTTACATGAACGATTTTAGAATTTTCATAACCACTGGAGCTTATTCAAAGTTGTAAGGATGGACGCAGTCGAATTACATTTGTTTAAAAAACTAGACTCGAAAGTTGGGTACCGTTTACTTGAGCCACTCATTGAACAAGGCAAAAGTTAAATGTCAGCAAATATTTACTTACTTCTAAATAATTTTAAGTTTAATCTTTTCTTTATACAAATTGATATTTTATTTTATCTGGAAAAGGAAATATTGAAATAAAAAAATATTTAGACAATAGATAAAAGATTAATATGAGGACCTTTATTAATGCTCAGAAAAAGTTATTGAATACGAAAATACGAATAGCATTATTTATAGTTTAACTAACATTATAAATTAATTGATGAAGTGTCTAATCCACAAATGAAAATAATCATTCATTTTTTGTTCGTGATTTTTCCTTTCTGGGCTTTTACATTCATTGTGTCATTTTATTTAACACAGAGTTATGCTTATTTTGTTTATGTGCATGAAAAATGGCGACAAGAAACCGTGTCATGAAAGACTTATTATTGATGTTTGTAATAAAAATAAATACAAAGTGAAAAAATAACTTGACTAGCTCAACCCTGGAAAACTGCTATACTAGGTCTGCTAGACAGAGGTATTCTTTGGTAGTTACTATTGATGTTCCGGTATAAATTAATTTGCATTAAGTTATTGCGACATATGTATGAAATATTAACATATTTTTAATCAATAATGAAATTTTTTTTCTTTGAAATAGGGTTGCTCATTGGCACTCTATCGTTTTTATCATCCGCATTTAATCACACTCGGCTGTGTGACAGTTGGCGTTGCTTTTCTACAGGTAAGATTACGTTTTCGAAAAAAAAAACGATTATGTATTCATTTGTTTTTTCTTTTTATTCGCCAAAAAGATATTCACAATTATTTTACTTTTTTGGTTAATAAAGCACATTGAAAAAATAACAGAATTTAATCATCCAATTATACCTCCGGCAAAAATTCGTCGTCTATCGAATGAAATCACTTATTATCCCATACAATCATCTCAATCTGTCAAATAGAATATTCATTTACAATAATCAATGCATGAAATCTCACGTCCATTTAGTTCAGATATATCACAGATCTTTCTTTTTTTTTCCTAATGTATTTATAAAACATAATAGTTTTAGTCAACTTTTTTATTTTGCATGAAATTATATTTACAAAAGAAAATTCTTTTTTTTTTAGATTTGTTGTAACGTAAAAAATAACTTTCTTTGTATATAAATTCAACGATCGTTGTTTTCATGTTTATCGACGACGAAGTAGCATTACGAGAATGGCTCGTTGCAACACTCGAACCATTGTATGTTTTATCTAGTATTATAGTTTTTCATTTGATGTCAATTTGTTTGTTTGTTTTGTTTTTAAGATGCGATGCTGAACCAATCGCTTTAGCTCGTTATGTTCTTGCTCTCGTTGCTAAAGATAAACCATTAGATAAATTACGTGAAAATTGTATTGATCGACTTGAAGTTTTTCTTGATCGAGGTTCGTAGTTTAAAAAAGCAATGAAATTTATTTTGAAATAAAACAAATTTTTTTCTTTTAGCAACGAAAGATTTTGTTGATCAATTATTTGATGTTATTCGGAATGGACGCTATATTCCTGAAGCAAAAAAAGTTGTTTGTTTAATAATTCTTCATATTATATGGATTAATATATTTAATTTTTTCTCAAATAGGAAAATGTTCAACCAAAAGCAAGTGAAGTAAATGAAGATAAATCAGGTGAATCATCTGAAATAGTTGAACAACAAATTTCAGCATCGCCAGCAAAACAGGAAAATGAACAACAACAAATTCCATCAACTTCTCAAACAACATCACCATCTGAACATTCAATAAGTACACAACAACAATCATCTGGAGCTATAATTCAACCTGTTAAAAGACGTTATTCATATCGTTCATCATCAAATCGTCATCATTCACCAAATCCACGTCGACATGTGAATACAAGTAGTGGTGGTGCTAATCGTCATCAAATAGCATCACATTATCGTCAAACAACAAATTCAAATAATCAACGTTCACATCGTTCATCATCACGCTCGCGTTCTATATCACCACCACCAGCTAAACGTACACAACGTTCATATTCACATTCATCAACCGGTTCATCATCACGTTCATCACCATCACGTCAAACAAATATAATTCATCCACCATTAACAACAAATACAAATTTTTTATACAAAAAAATTCCATGTAGTGACTTTTTTGAAAATAAAGGTTATTGTGCTCTTGGTGATTCATGTCCATATGATCATGGTACAAATGCTGTGGTTTTCGAACAACAACAACAACAACAACAACAACAACAACAACAACAACAACAACAACAACAACAGCAACAGCAACAGCAACAACAGCACCAGCAGCAACACCAACAAGCAGCTTATTATCCACCTTATCAACAATATGGAATGCCACCACCTCATCTTCATCCTCATTATCATGAATATAATCCTGAAGCACCTGATTTAAAACATGGACCACATCCAGCTCCACCAATATTTATGAGACACCCGATGCATCATCATCCACGTATGCAAGGACCACCATTACCACCGGGACAACCTCAACCATCTCAACAACAGCTAATGATCAATCCACAACGTACACTTGTTACTGTGGTTACGAATGCTGAACCATTACCACTTGAACAAAAAATGCGACAAAATGATATAAGTAAAGTTTTTTAATTCATCTTAAATAAGTCTTTACTATCCTTGTTTTTTTAAGTGGGTATGTCGTCCAGTGGCCCTATTCCTCCTGTGATTCACACGAAACGACATGTTACTACTGGACTTTATCCAAGTGATCGACGAATACAACAACATGAACATCCATCGAATAACGATTCAAATATTAATACTAATACTACTATTCCAACTAATAATAGTAATAGTAGTCATTCTAATACTAATAATGGATATACTAATCGAGGATGGAAACGTCCATGTATGTTTTCTTGTTTTTACTTTAATAAATATTCTATTTTCATTTTAAAAAATCCAGGGCAAAAACCTGATGGATCTGGATCAGCGCCAGCAACACTTGAAATACGTAAAATTCCCGTTGAATTTAATACTATTTCAAAATTAAATGAACATTTTAGTAAATTTGGTACTGTTACTAACGTTCAGGTATATTCAATATTTCTGTGTTGCTTTTATTTTCATATTAAAAAAAAAATTCTATTTTTTATTAGATTGCTTATGATGGATCACCTGATTCAGCTCTTGTCGCATATGCAACATTACATGAAGCTGAAACAGCATATAAAAATCCTCAACCATTGTTTAACAATCGTTTCATTAAAATATTTTGGCATAACAGTAATAAAGTAAGTTTTATTGTTAAAAAAACAAAACAAAAAAAATACACAAAAACTCAAGTTTTCAAATTGAGTGCAGAGAGTTGGACGAGTCGAGTCAAAATATTTTTGGCACTATTTTTTCATTTTCTCTTTATTTGAGAAAGAATGTTAACAACCAAACTTTTCATAACACGAGGATGAATCCATGGGTATCCAACTACTTTTTGGAAAATGATTTTTTTTTATCGAATTTTATGTACTGGTTCGATCGAAGGTGGATAGAAAATAACTTTAGTCGAAAACTAAATTTTCTCTTCTTTCTAAAATACTGGAGATTTCGATCGTTTTTTTGGAACATCTAAGAGGTGTCATATACGTTATTACAATATTTAAGGCTCATATTTTGTCCAAAGATGAAAGATTACTAGGCTAGTATAACCTCCCGAGGATTCTTTTTTTTCAATGTATTATGACTAAGATCCAGGACTGTTATAGAATACTACTACTACATATTTGCTGTAAAAAAAATGTTTTTGGTTAAAATGATGCAAAAGTCGTACTTCTTAAAAGTCTTGTGTCTTGGTCATAATATATTGAAAAAAAGAATCCTTTAGAGGTTGTGCTAGTGTAGCAACCTTCAATCTTTGGACAAAATATGAGTCGTAAATATTCTAATAATTTATATGACACATCTCTTAGATGTTACTAGAAAACAATCGAAATCTCCAGTACTTTAGATAGAAGTGACAATTGTTTTTTCGGCTAAAGTTATTTTCTATCCATCTTCCATTGAATCAGCACATAAAATTAGATAAAAAAAAATCCTTTTCCAAAAAGTGATTGGATACCCATGGATTCACCCGCGATATCTTGTTCTTAGTTTTTATGCACAAACACAAAATAAGAACAGTCCTACATTAGATAACATGACACAATTGCTATAGACTTGTTAAAAAAGGAAAGGGACAATAGAATCAACTCTTTTCTTTCATATAGTTCTACAAGTCAGTAACAACGAAGCATCAGTTTTTTTTATAAATAAAAACCTAAATTTAAACATTATGCATGTATATCAAGGGGAAATAAGCGAACTTTTGAATTAAAATCCCAAAGCTATTATTGTTCGACGGCGTTGTGGATTTAACTAAAGCCCTAATATTACAAATCACCAGGTGTTAGATTTTATGAGATTTCAGAATTCTTCTCGGAACCAGTCGCAATGTTCCATAAGATTCAGCGCCATTCTACTTGATTGCGTAGTCCAAGAGTCTTATGATGTCTGATGATTAATCACGAAATCTACTGTTGTTCTTGACATATATGATCCATTTCATTTCTTTTTTGAAAAACAAAAAAAAACAATTTTTTGCATCTTGCCCAAAAATCATCGGCAAAGGGTTAAATTAATGTCTTATTGCACTTCACAAACGTTAAAATATAAATAATAGCTCGTAAAAATGTTGAATGATGTGTTCTCATTGAAATACAGCTTTGATATAATAAACACGTAACTGATGTTGATGTAGTTAAGTGGAGCACACATGATTTTTCTAGCAAGTTTATTAAAAGATTCATATTAATTTCTTTTGAAATTGATTTTGATGTTGATTTATGAATTGTTATTGTTTTTGACACAATGACTCAGACTCGGTCAGTCCTACTCGAATGTATGATGGCAAAACTTCTTCTATATTATATTTTAACACTCATAAAAATATATTTCAATTCAGGGACAAGCTTCTGGTAACAATAACAATAATTCAAATCAATCAACACAACAACAACAACAGCAACAGAAACCATCATCAACTGATGTCACATCAACAACAAAGTCAACATCAAATGCCCCTAATCCAATGAAACGTCATTGGATGAAAATGCAACAATTATCAGGAAATAAATCTGAACAAAGTACAATACCAACAAATAAACCTGAAGAAACAAAAACTGTAAAATATTTATTTTATTATTTTTAATAATAATTTTTTTCGATATGATTTGTAGACTCCTCAACCAACTTCAACCCCAGCTACAGTACCAAATCCACCACCATCAAATAAACCAATCGTATTACCATCATCAAAAAAAACCAGTATACCATCATCAACAATAACAAAAAAGGATGCAGTAAAAAAAGCAGCTTTCGAAATTCACTGTAAAAAACAAGGTTTATTAGAAGAACAAATTCAACAACAAAAATTACTTTTAAAAAAACTTGAAACAGCTGAAACAAATGCTGAAAAAGAATCAATACGTGCTTTAATGAAACAAGTTGATACAACAGTTGTTACGCTTAAAGATTCACTTCGTTTAACATCATCAATTAAATCATCATCAACAACAGTACCCACAAAACCAACGATAACACCACCACCGCCAACAGCAGCAACGACTAAAATTAGTCAACAAGATGTTCTTAAACAACGTGAAAAAACATTACAAAAACAACTTGAAACTCTTAGAGCTAAAACATCAGCAGATATGGTAAACTGTTTTAATAAACCTTAACTATTATCAGAAGTCAATTGTTTTCTTTTAGCGTCGTGCCATGAGTAATACACTAGGTCAATCGTCATTAAATTTTACTAATGTTCTCAATGAAAGTGATCCTACAATAAAATCATCAGCAAATGATGCATTAAAATTTATCGAACAAAGGCAACAACAAATTCTAATTAAAAATATAAAGGATTTACCAAGAAATGAATTAGAAGAGTTTCTTAAGGTTTATATTGATAAATTATTTAGAGAAAAAGAAAATTTATTTTTTTCTATTTTGTATAGAAATCTGGAGCTATAAAAATTCAATCGAATGATGCGGATAATTCATTACTTGTTATATATTCTTCAACAGCTGATGTTGATAAAGTAGGAATATGAAATTTTGCGAAACACAATCTAAAAGTAGTGTTGAAGGATAGAAGTAGAAATTTGAACCCGATTCCGAAGGCATAGCCAACAGTTTTTGTTTATCCGTATCCCCTACAGATACTTGTGAGTCATACAGGATACATAGACACTCCTTGCACTTCACTAGTTAGGTTTCTGCCTGCGGCTCTCCAGATCTAACTGACAGGTTAGGAGTAGTTCATCATAGATCGTATATCAATAATGTTTCGTTTCAATATATTAACTACTTCCTGATTGTATTTCTCGAGAATGAAGGGTATCCACACTCCTTTTCAAAGTTTCTGGAGAACAGTTCATGAGAAAAATTTGGAATTCTGATTGCAGGTAGATTTTGACAAGTAAAGCAAACAGAACAATATTGTTTGAAACAAAAACAAAAACAAATGTCCATCCCAAACAGTATTTAATATAAGTGAAAAAAAGTTTCAGTTCGATCAGATGTACTAGAACCGGAAAAAAAGCGCATTTATGGGATTCTTGTCATGAAAAATTTGGTTAAAGAAAAGCACAAAACAATATACGGTTTTCGCTAATTTGATTTCTCCTCGAATTTTCTTTCTACGTTTCAAAGCAATTTTTGGATCCCAAAAGTTTACTCAGCAGATAAAAACTACCTCAGACTCTACAATGACTACAAAGAGACAAAAACTTCGAATCACGACTAGAGATGTGCGGAATCAATGCTGATTCCAACCACTGGAATCGCAACCAAAAAAAACTGGATCTCGCATATGTCTAATCACGATACGGGGCTACCCTTAAGCCAAAGGAGGGTGAAGCAATATGTTCCAAAATAGATAGAATAAAATAATCTCCCTGTGATTAGTAACAGCTGCTACATCATGTTTCACATTTTAACCCCGTACGAGTTGTGTTAAATACCTAATAATTTATAAATATTTTTTTTTTGTTTCTAGGTACGAAAAAATGGATTAACATTTAAAGATCGTAATCTTGATATAGATTTTAATGAAGATTCATCATTGAATATTAGTGGTAAAAAAAGAACATTATCTGAAACAATGGAAGATGAATTACTTGGAGCAACATCAAATGAAATAACTAATAATAATGACGATGATGATGAACCAGAAACAAAACGAAAAAATCAAAATCAAACAAGTGATGTTGAAGAAAATGAAGAAGTAAATTCAATTGATTTTCTAGGCTTTGTTTTTTTGTTAATTTTTCTATAATAAAATAGGTTGATGAATATGGTGATGAAGAAGAACGTTTATTAGCTGATTGTGAAAAGTCAACCGATGACAATGCAACAAAACGTACAAATCTTTCATTTGATAATAATGATGAATCAAATCAACAATATGAATTCGAACCTAATGATCTTGTTGATGAAATTCAATTACTCGATTCTTGACACAGTATTTGTTTTCGTTTTTTTTCTTCTTTTCAATAGAAATAAAAAGCTTTGGACATTTATTGAAAAATACAGTTGGTGTCATTTGTGTGTGTGTGTGTGTGACATTTTGTTTTGCTTTTTTTTTCGGCGTGTGCATGTTTCTCTTTCTCTTTACTTTTTTGTCTATTTCGCGCCTCTAGTTATTTGTTTCGTTTATTTGTTCCATTTGACTTTGTTATATGTCGTAAACATACATAAACACATACGTTGTATCGCATAGTTCCAACAAACTAACAAAAAAAAAACATATTATACAGAATAAAAAAATCTAGCTAAATATTTCATTTGAGCACCGAAATTTTAAGGTGTTCAGTTAACGATATAAATCTTGATCTTTTGAAATGGTATGCAAATGCACAAGAAATATGCACGAAAAAAATCGACTGAAACCCAGTATAAATATTTTAAGTATTTAAATAATGGGCTATTGAAAAGTAATTTGACAAAAGCCAATATGGGGATTCCCACACACGATCCGAAAAAGTTTTTTCGATTTAGAGGCTTTCATTTTTTTTAAATATATTGAAGTGTCCTCTATTGAGTGCCGAAAAATTGAGAACTGTGCCAAGTCATGTAAACACTGAAAAAACATCGTTTCGAGAACCTTTATCTTGAAAAAAAGCCTATGGGTTTTTAGGTGGCAATGTTGTGAGGTAATATTCTGGGGTCCGATTCATCCTATAAATCCTATAATTCCTATATTTCTGAAGAATTCTATATTTTGTCCTATATTTTAATGACTATTCCTATAATTCCTATATTTTATCAAAAATAGTAGAAAAACTTCAAAAAATTTGACTATGACCTGAGGGGGAGTACAAGAGTCTCCGTGGCGCTACCCCCCGCCCGGTCATCACTTTTTACGAAGAGCCCAGGGGATGAGAATTTTTTAGTGAAAATGATGGTAAAATTCAGAAATCAAAATCCTATATAGGAATTTCTGTATTTTCGAAAATTTGCAATCGAACCCCAGGTTTTATAATTAAACTTTATAATGATCCTTGAATTAGCGACTTATTTTGGTAGAAATAAATTACATAAGAATCTCGGTTATCGTTGAACTGTTTCCAAAAGCTTCATTAAAACGATTTTCGAGCAAATAACTTAAAAAAGACTAAAACAATTGAACAGAAATGGTCTATAAAAAATCCTATATTTTTGTCACTTTTTATCGAAAATCCTATATTTTAGACAAACTCGATCCTATAAGGATTCCTATATTTTTAAAAAATCGCAATCGGAGGCCAGGTAATATTCCTTATTCATTCTATGAATATCACTTAGAAACAGCTCTTTATTTTCATATTTGATGTCAAATCAATGATAATCTGTTATAAGTTAAGATGAGCAAAAGAGAAAGAAGATACGTGTAGCAAAAAAATATTTTGCTTTGTTTTGGAATTTTTCTCAGAATCAATTTTTGAACAAAAAATGAAGTTTTCACCTCTTATCTACTACAGTATATCTGATCGGACTCGAAATTTTTTTATAAGTACTTTGATCAATTTGGAGCACGTTTTTTTTCTATCTTCAAAATGTTGTTTCTACGAAATTCAGTAGTTTTTAAAAAATTAGTATCATTGAAAAAAAAACATGTTTTCTGATGGTCATTCCGTTATTATTGCTCCTCCTGAGCGCGAGAAATAATATTTTTGAAAGAGAAAACAAAAGCACGCCTCGATTTGATCGTAGCTGTCATAAAAAGAATTTCGTTTTGAAAGAAATGAGATATAATCTTGTTGGAGGGAAAACTTCCGACTATTTTTGGTCGTTGCCAACTCCGTATCTTTCTGAAGGAAGCATTTAGAAATTTTGAGTCCAGAATAACTTTTACTCGACTTATCGAGATCTATCTGCCATGAAAGTTTCGTAATTTTTCGTCGAGCCCTTCTCTAGAAATCTTGGAAAGGGAGAGCTTTGCAAGGAATCTGCAGGAATTTACAAATATTGAGTTTGAGAAGCACAAAAGTTAGGTTTCAACGGAAAAAATCGATGTCTTTCGCAGTAATACTGTCCTTTACTTCATACGTTCTATTATTAGTTTTTTTAGGAATGTTTCGAACTCACTTTGTGAGTTTGTTTTTCATAGAAATAGGAAAAACTGACACAGCATGCCGCCTTATCAAAATACTTATTGTTGACAACGAACTTGAAGCAAACTTATCATTAGTATATCACTTTATACAGAAAATTTTACTCTTTCAATCGCTGTATGTGAAACAATTTTGGCTTCTACTTCTGAGTAAGTTTTGACCAGTTGAAGCTCATCCAAATTCAATTTATGGGCGTCAAAAATGTCAGTTCATTGCTCTCAAAAAAGCTCTACGAATTTTTGAAGTCTTATTCAGAAAGAATATTAAATTCTGATATTAACTCAATGCTTTCAAATTTCTGTAGGCTTATTGAAGAGACTGCAAAATGAACGAACATTGTCAAATTACTTTTCGATAACCCGTTAGAAGAGAAAAAAATATGCTCAAACAAATGCATAAAAATTAGACAATGAATACAACGAATCTATGTGATTAACATAAAATAACTGTCAAGATTTTTAACTAATATTTAAAATAAAGGGAAAGATTAATAGGTCATTTATTTATTATTTGTTTTCATTTAGTAGAAAAATCTAGTCTCATTGGCAACTATTCTATGCCAAAGGTTAATTGAAGTATAGAAATTCCGAGAAAATATTTTAAGCATGGAGTCGACAGTTGTGTTTTATCATCAAAAGAAATAAAACCATTATTAACATAGTTTGTTCATGCTTAAGACCAGATATAGTCAGGTAAATTTTGTGTTTCCAAGCATCAACAAATGTTTGACTTAATAATAAATAATACATTGATCATATAAATCATCTGGTTATTTTCTATTGTTATCAGTAGCAAAGCAATTTTGATCGTGATATTAAATCACTCCATTATATATATTTGCGCTTACTTTTTGGTTTGATTTGACTTATATGTTCGAATTTCGAGATTAACTGATCAAATGAAACATATTTTTGAGGCATCCATACATATTGGCTGTATCAACATAACCAAAACTAAACGATATTAGTTTTGTTTTTCAATTAGCAACTATCAAACATGCATATTTTTGCATGAGTTTGTTAAACAATTATGTTATCATCAGACTAATTCCATTTTTACAATATTCCATACAAAAAACAAAAGAAAATAAAGCGTAACTATTCCATTTAACGAATACTAGTTCTATTTAAAATCTATCATAATTCCTTCTGATTTAGATTACTTTGCATTGGTAATATTTAAGTTTCATAGAAAATCTTTTCTAATAAGTATAATAATGTAATAGTCACTATATCTGATCGAATAGAAAAAGAATTTCATGTTTCCTATATGTTACACCTATGTTGATTTATTCTTATTACAAAGACACTACATATAAAAATATTTCTATTAGATTTATCATTCTTTTTTTTTTTTGTTACAAATAAGATTAAAATGTACTGTACTTTTATCGGAAGCCAGTATATAAACATGTTCGAATATTTGAGTTCATGTTTAATCGTTCTCCAATTTGTATGTATGATGTTGAAAAGTTATGAAATGACTTTTTCTGATCATTCAAGCGTTTATATATCTGTCTCTGATTGATTGAGATAGATCTGAAAATAATGACATACCTTCATATCTTCTAGTGACTCATGATATGACCCAGACGATAGCTTGAACTTAACAATAACTTATTTTAAATTTTAACATAACTTTATCTTATTATCTGAAAAAGAAACACATTGACCTTCGAATCATTTGAGATTTCGCTATTTATAAATCCACATTATTTATAGGCCCTTTATGTATTTTTGATTGTTTACAAGATTTACTGAATTATTTATAATGCTTAATCGAAAACAAAGCATTCATTTTAATAATAAAATAATCTTCGTTTTTTTTTATTAACCTGTTCGCCGACCAACGATGTCTATATGTCATAAATGTTATCACCTCGTAAAACTAATGTAATCGCCTATAATGCATACTTTTATGATGTATTTGCGTAAAAGCAAACGTCAAACAGCAGAAGCTTTCCATGTTATCAATGTATTATAGTCTATGTTGGATTTATGCGTTACGAAACGAAAATGTGCGTGATATACAGCCATTCTATTTTACGTATGTATATATTTTGCCAGTAACCGAAGGGTTCAACAAACAGTTCATTTAACAAAAAGTACTTTACATATCAATTTATCTATTATATATAAACTTCAACGACATAAATATGATCAACAATAAAATGTATCTATGTCCATTGTTTACGACATCAATAGAAATCGAAAAGATTTAATTTATTTCATTGATATCAATCAGTAATAAATTTGTAAAAATCATTCAAACTATCATATTTTTAAGACAGAATTCGTTTTGACATCATCATCATCATATTATATTTTATTAGCTTTGATAAGAACTTTTGACATTGAAATTGTTACATAATCAAACAAACTTTTCAAGTTAAAACTATTGAACATATTTGTTTATTCTCTTTTATAACAACTATCTGTTATGTTAACTAGTGACCTATGTGAATATTTGTGTATAATTTAAAAATACACGAAAGGTCAATAAGCAATCTGGCAATGAGCCATGATAAAAAAAAAATCGAGAGAATACGAAAAAGAAAAATTGATAGCAATCTTCGTCACCGCCTTACAATAACACATTCACCACTCTTGATTCATTCGTTTGGTACACACGGCTTTTTTTCGATTGACATGGTTCAATGAACATCAAATATCACATATTCATCTATTGTGTCTAGTAAGTAGTAATGATAAGAAGACTGCATTTTTTCTCTCTCCATATTACTGTTTCTCATGTCAATCGGTAGAAAACAAATGTTCGGATCGACTTGATTTTTGAATTACTAAATATTTACAACTAATTTTAATTATGTTTTATCCAACAACTGAATATGCCTATATTGATGAAAATGGTCAAACTGTAGAACCATCACGATTAGTTCACTATTCTGATACTAATGAACCATTATCATCGCATATGATTTTGGATGAAAATATTTATGATAGTAACCAACAACAACAACAACAACAACAAACACAATATCGGCCAATTGTTATTGATGGCTCTCAACCATTGTAAGTTTCTTTTTTTGTTCTTTTTATTTAAAAAACATCGATTAAGAACAAAGCATTTAATGAATAAAAAAAAATTGTAATAACGTCAAAAGAGATGTACATTTCATCTGATTGATGAAGCGTACATACAAATTATTCAATCGATAATTGAAAACTTTTTTCCTTCATTCTAAAATTTAATGAGTAGTTGAATCAATTTTAAAATAAAATAATCATATGTTAGTTATTTTGTTCATACTTTCATATCTTTTTTATTTATCAGTCATGCCCATTAAAATACAGTTGATTGGTTGAACACATAAATTTATAATTTTGATGACATGGGAAATGAGTTTGATAAGAATATTTCAAGATTAAGATCAATTATTGTTTTTTTTTAATTATCATATAGGGCTAAATGTAGTGTACTCTATTTGGGTACAGCTATTTCTTCACCAGGTCAACGTGGCATCGATGCTATACAAGAACCATTATCACGACGATATCCAGTCGATGGTAAAGAAGTTGTTCGAGGTATTTAACAAAGTTTTATTTCCTTGTTGTTTTCAAGAATTATTGATAATTTCTCGTTTTTAAATTGGAAGGTATTGAAGCATGGTTATCTATATATGATAATGGTTTACAATTACAATTTGCTCGTGATCCATCTGTTGTTTTATTTTATCCAGTTCGCTCTCTTGTCTATTGTGCAAGTATTCGTTTTGCCACACGAACACAAACAGGTGCAGAATTTCCCAATGGTTGGCGTTTCGTACCATTAGATTCACCAGCTGCAGCTCGAATGGAAAATACACGAAACCCACCATTGTTTGCTGTAACTTTTCGACGTACTCGTCATTTACCTGTTGATGAATGTCATTGTTTCGTAACAAAAACAAGACAAGCTGCATTAGCACTTGTTCAAGCTTGTTTTAGTGCTTATCAAGCAACTGTACCACAACAAGATTGTTCAAAAGTACCACTTTATTTTAAAGTAAAGAAATAATCAAAAACAAAAAAAATTAAAAAGAAATCCTTTTAATTCATTCTATAAATGTTTAGGTTGATGACTATGGTTCAAAAAATAAAGAAATTGATAATGAAATACGCATTGTACCAGCACCAGATCGTGATCGAACATTAGATTATCAAACAAATACAGAAGGTGCTGGGTTTTTCTATAAAACAGATCGTGTACCTATTGATACATGGCAATTATGGGAACATCATAAACATGATGTTGATCGATCAACAAAGAAAAGTTACCATTCAACATCAAGATGTAAATAATTTAACCTTCACGGAAAAAAAACTGTTTTTATTTTTCAAAAAATCTTATTTTCTTTTGTTTTCAGCTCGTTCATGTAGTTCAAATCGTTCGTCATCATCGTCATCATGTTCATCACCGAGTTCTTCATGTTCATCATGTCAACACAATCGTCGAAGTCGTCGTCGTCATCGTCGACGACGATTAGCCTCAATAGCATCGATTTCTGCTACTCAACAACAACAACAATCTTTTCCTCAATCTGATTCTCAATCTTTATCAATAAATACTATTCCTACTAGTACTGCAACGACAACAAATTCTATTCAACAAACAGCTATTGATCCATATGCACCAGCACCTAATCTAATTCGTGTCGAACGTATAAAAGATGTTAATTCAGGTCAAGATGTTTTCATTCGATGGGTTAGTGAAAGAAATCCTACAACAGTAATCAATGATGAACAACAACTATCTATTCCACAACAAGTTTATTCTACTCAACCGCCAATCAATTCAACAACAAATTATGATTATCAAAACGATCGAGAATTACCAAATGAAATCGAACGTTTAGCATTACATGATGAACATTTACGAAAATCTATTTTATTTGATGATAGACCACCATCAATAATGTCCAATTATGAACAGAAAAGACATAAAAAACGACACAAACGAGATAAATATAGTGATATTGATAATCAAGAGGTTGATTATGAAGTTGTTAGTGGTTTTTTTGAAGAACGTAGTGGTAAAAGACGTCCAATTAAACTTGATCGTGCTCGTATAAGTACAGTTAAAGATTATCGACATTTATACAATGATGTAGTTAATTCATCTGCACCAAAAACTGATCGTCGACGTAGTAATCGTGCAACATCATTAATTCGGCCACCAATTCAAGAACAACAACCACCACCACCACCGCCACCGCCACCACCCCCACAACAACAACAATATTCTACACCAACTTTTCCTCTAACTAATCAACAAATAATAAGACCATTTGGTACAACATTTCTCCCATTTAATACACCTTTTTATCCGAAACAAACATTTAATACAACATCATTGTTTCCTCGACCAAACTTTATAAATCGAGTTCCTCTTACGCATCCTTCATTATGGTATAGACCGATGTAGTAGTTTGCCAGTTATTAGTCAGTTCTTTTTTAGCATATTGTTATTCCTTTTTTTTATACATTTTATAAAAAAAAGAATGCGTGTGTGTAACTGCAATGTCAGAAAACTGCATACAATGTCTAAAACGCAACCATTTCATATTAGGAAAAGATACAATGGTTAGTTTTAATTATTATTTTTCTGAAATCTCTGATAAACAAGCTGGCTTTCTAAATACAATCGTTGATAAATTGAAATAAGCTTTTCTTTCTGGTAGAATTTCTTTTATTCATCATTCATTGAAAAAAGTTACATTCTTTGTGAAATTTAGCAATACAAGAAAAAGTATTTGTCATGTTTTCTACCTTTTCTAAACAAATTGAATTGCTTTATGAAAATCGAAAGATAAGCGGCAAGTAGAGGATTTTCTAACACAAGATAAGTCTAATAATTTCTAAAAACAAAAAAAAACCTCGGCATATTACACGTTTGTTTGCACTACCATTGGTATGCTGACAACACATCGCCAGTCAGAGAGTCATTATCGTTATATAAATTTGTATGGACATATTATATTTTATTTAAGTGTTATTTTGTATTTATTTCACAATGATCCATTTTGGTGATATTGAAAGAACACAAACAATAATACAAAAAAGAAAAATATCCGATTTAATTATTTTTCAGTTTTACAGTGAAGGTATGCATAAACATGTTTTTCTTGAAACTTGATAAGTTTCACAAATGGTCACCTACTTTGTTACCAACTATCAATGATGGTATAGCTCTAAATCAGGATGGCAACCTCACCCAAAATTCTTCTCGTTCGGCTATTCGAACTCTGCATGCACACAGTGCCAGCTCTATTATATTATGATATACAATAATACTTCGTGCGACGAGAATGTGTCTGATATTATGTGTATGTATAGTTTGGGGAATTGAGTGAGAAATTTGAGTGAGATTGCCGCTTTGGTTCAGCACTGCGTTATCATCAATGATTGGCAACAGAGTAAGTGAGTGATCTTTTTTGAAGTTTATCGACTTTCAAAAAGGACACGTTTTAGCATGTCTTCACTCTAAAATTGAAAACGGTTAAATTGGATATTTTTCCTTCTTTGCATTGTTATTTGTATTCTCTTAATAACACCAAAATGAATCATTTTGAAATAAATAAGAAGCAACACTTATATGAAATATAATGTGTGCACACAAATGTCCATATAATGATACAAGGGGAAGGAAAGAAGGAACTTATTTTTGTCCGTTGAAGAGCTGCAGTCCTAGAATAACCAACTGTTTAAATGTAAAACACTCGGCAATTGATTGCCGATATCACACATATTTTATCGGATGCCCCACAGGTGATTTTTTTCCAGTTCGAACCATATGAGTGAAGTCTAGTAGAGAAAAAGTGACTTGATATATCAATCTCTAATAGCTTTCCAGAGAATTTTATTATTGTAGTAAAAAGACATGAATACATTTTCAAAAGATCGATCATTGGGAAATGATATAACCGACAACAATGCAAAAAGATTTTCTAATGTATTTCAAAATAATTCATTTTATTTAAACATCAATCTGCTCTAGGGCAATATTTGTTATTCTTGATTGATATTTTTCATTTATATTTCAAATTAGAAATCAAAATTGAAGTGCATTAGATGCTTACATGTATGATGCTATTTTCTCACTTGTGTTAACTTGTTGATCTTTGTAAGAAAAACAGTCATGGCATCTAGTATTTCATAATTATATGTATGAAGGTGGAATTATTTGCATTAAATTAGCATTTTTTATTCATCAGAATTAGGAAAAAATTTGAGAAAGTTTTATGAGTACCCTTATACTAATTATATTTGATAGTTCCTATAACCTTTGATCATACTTGAAAACAAAAATTCTTTTTTAATCATTAAATATCCTAATAACTTAAACCAGATTTAAGTTGTATGAAAGAGTTTCTTTTCCTTCCGTCTACTTTTTACAAATATATGACTCACATGTGATATTTGTTCATTAACGGAAAACATGAGATTGATTATGACATTTATCAAAAACTTAGATGTTCTAAAAGCTTGGAACATGAAAAACATGACATTAAGATGACGTCGCTGACATCTAAATCTATTTGATGTACTTCAATTTCATTGATTAAATAGAACATTTTCATTATTTTAACTCTATAATTATCATGAAACATCATATTTATTACATTTGCTTGATTAAAATCTGTTTCAATGAATGCAATTGAAATATATATCAAATTCAATGTTTCTTTCATGAGGAATATAGCTCCAACTCGAACATTTATTTAGAAGAAAAATTGATCATTCATAAGATGAGTATAGGCTATAGAATTATGGAAAGTTTTGAAGATTTTAGGCATATCATTGGACACTTATGCGAATAGTAAACCATAAAAATGTAAGGTTCTTGGAAGTTTTTTTCGTCTATTGAAATTTGTACAGCTTTCTTCGCTGATCATTTTGATCAATAAATAGCGATGCTACAGTCATAACATTAGTAAACATCGTACCTTTATTAGGCAAATTAGTTCAAGGTTTTCAGTATTTTAATTCTAGCCTCGTTATTTACTAATCAAATTTAAAATAGTTTTTATCAAAATGGTAAGCGAAGAGAGTTCTATAAATTTTCATAGACAAAGAAAACTTTCGAGAACGTTATATTTTTGTGATTTACAACCCATGAAAGTGTCCAATGGTATGCCTAAAATCTCCAAAACCTTTCATGATTCTAGATCGTATTATGAACGGATGAACATTCTTCAGATGGTTAACTCTAAAGATTAAAGAATATGAATACTTGACTGAATGTCAATTATTGCGAAATTACACTCTATATATAGGGATAGACGTGATGAAAATACTTTTGATCATTAACAAGATGGGGAAAAATTCAGTGATTGTGATGAGAAAGAAAGGAGAAATCCAGGTGATAAAACGAACAGAAAACGAAAAATCTTCTCTGTGATGAAGGAAAGAACAGGAATAAGAAAACTCATATGACATGAAAATGAGGAAAGAAAAGAATGCGTTATGAGAGAAGGATGCAATGGGATAGAACGTCGTGGACTGGAATTATGTTATCGTGTAGCATCCATTCTCACCCAATGATGGCCAATTATACTGCTAAACCCTGCTTTTGACAGATTTTCATTTACTATAAATTTACTTTTATGTCTCTTTGTCATTTGATCTGTACCCCCTTGTAAACTATTTTTACTCAGTCTGTACATAGTAATATCTGTATCATATGAATAATATTTTACTTTCGCCATCATTGCATTATATGTTAACTCAGAGTTAGACAAACTATGATCAAATAAAACTAACAGAAAGAAAAATTAATTTAAAATGTCAGCGTTTTTTTTTATTATTAGAAAACGTGCCACAAGAACACTTTAGAGTTCCTTTGCAGCACGCTCTGAAGAACAGTTTTATGTTTTCTTTAGGAAAAAATTCGTTTTCATGATCATACAACATAATTAAGAGAGTACATATCAAAACATGTCACAAACGAAGAAATCTTTCTCAAATAAGAATATATCCAATAAAATATCGATGTTTATTACTTAAAAATTGTGCTCTACCTATGCACATTCTTGATACCAACGAGCATATTTTTAAGTATAAAAGACAGATCTGCAATGGCACGTGTTTTGGTGTATTCTACGCCGTACGCCCTCTATATTTGAAGACGCATATTTTGTCATAAAACAACGCAAAATTTTTTTTTTGCAACAGACTCAAAGAACTCTAAAAACATCATCTACATGTATTCAACTACGTTTTTATTTCAAACTTCTTCTTCATGAATAATTGTATTGTTTATTCAAGTGAAGCAGGAAATAACAACTGAGTCTGAGTACATATCACTTATAACCAATTACATTTACTTTCACTAAACCGAAACATAAACAACTGACTTAAATAATATCGATTAAAGTAATTGTAATTTTCTTGCTTTTAGCTGCTTAGCTATTTGTAAAGATCAATGTTACCAATGATTGGTTATTATCTTTTAGAAAAAAAATTATACTTTAGTAAACTGTATCAAGTTTAAAGGTCTAGTTGCTTGTATTGGTTCAAGAACATTCATCTTACTGATGACCTATTTTCTCTTTTTTTTTGCACTGAAATATTATTTGCTTCTTTTCTATTGAACTAGCACGACAACGTCAGTAAAATAAACTCGTTTACCAGCAATATATTATAAGACTTCTCTGTCACTTGTGAATGAAACACAGAATAGAAGACATCAGATCTTCTAATTTATCGAATTTTACAAAAAAAAAGTTATGCGAAAATTTATCAGACGATTCATAATTAACTATCAACTATGATTCTTCTTTCACAGCCAATCAAAACTTATTTAGAAACAAAATATTTATTTTATTCTTGAAAACTTTAAATATTTTTCAAGGTAAGACTATCTGAAAAAAAATCAGATTTCCTTTATAATTTATTGAACTTTGTACTAAATAAGCCAACTGATAAAATAAATGTCACTTAATCTTTCAACAATAAGAATATTAATAAAACAAGAGTTATCGTCATTTTCTACCTATATAATCAATTAGATTGACGTATACAAGAGAATTGATTACATTATTTTCATAACGTATTATAATAAAATATTTAATAAAAAAAAGAAAAAACAATATAGAATTACTGTAGCATTTGTCATATTTATATTTAACTGTTAGCTCCTGACATATGCCTTTATAAAACAAAATCCTATAGACATAAATAGTACCACTATTCTCTTCTCGTGGTTAAAAATCAAGGAAGCTACAACAGACCGTCAACCAAATATAAAATTATTTTTCATTTGATTTACAATGTCAATTGAGAAACTTCAAAAAAGTGTTACTGATACGAAAAATGTACTACAAGAAGGTTTTTACTTAGTACAACAACGCAACCAGAAACTGGAAGAACTCAGCAAAGCAGCTGACAATTTAACTGACGCAACCAAACTATTTAAACAGGTTTCAGAAGAAAATAGATGGCGAATTTTTTGGAAAAATAATTCTCGAAAAATTCAATTAATATTTATTTTAATTGGTATTATTATCTTCTGCCTTTTACTACTTGGATTTATTAAAATTATGTTATAGTGTATGACCAATAGAAACTAGTGACATCTTATTTCAAAATGTCTATATTAATAATTACTAATCAAGAAAAGAATATTCGTTTAAAAACTTATCTGATTCTTTTGTTTTTTCTTTAAATAAAAATAAGAACAAATCCATTCGGAGGCTAATAACTAAAAGAATTCGAATTTGATTGATGAACACAAACCAATTAAAATGGATGTGAGATCCTCATAGAAGAGAAATTTCGAAATTTCTTTTCTTTAAATTAGATTTTTTTTCTCTCTCGCGTAGAACAATACGTGAAAAAAGAAACGAACAGCAACATCGGTGTGTCTTTCTTGCTCTTTTTTTCACTCATTCTTTTTACATATTGGCCGTATGGGCGCTGAGTACATATTTTCATACACACAAGCTAATCATCCATTTATTCATAAAAAAAATGTTTTTCTTTTATTTATTTATTTTTGATTTACTTAATATTTCCATTTGTTTTTAGTATTTACTCATATTACAAACAACTTAATTCGTCCAATTTATACCGATAAACTAACTAACATTTTATTATTATTGTTATTATTCTTTTAACTGTTATACATATATATATATATATTAATCATCGTTATTAATTACAAGGTTATCATTTATCTAGTATATATTGATATTAAACAGTGAGAATTCAACAATTTATTGAAGTTTACATACAATGAATCGGTATTTTATGTTTATATAAACTGAAATAATATATTGATCAGATATACAAAATTTCAATTTCTATATATACTTCTCATATTTTCTATTAAATTTTATTAATGCAATCGATGAATACTGATCAACAAACATATTATCCTAATTCAACAGGAACACATCCAGCGGCAGCTGGTTATTACATACCGAATGGAATAGAACGTAAGTTTATTCTTTTTTGTATATGTAATTTATTAAAGATTGTTCCATTTAATATTTATAGATTTTCCCATGACAAATTCAAATACATTTGCACAATCACAACATATGAGTGCACCAGTACGAAAGAAATAGAAATGTTTTTTTTTTTTTATTTCAATTATGTTTTATGTTATATTTATAACATTTAGTTTTACAATCCACAAGTGTCGAATGTTTATGGACAACAACCGTTTTATATGAATCCTTATTTACAAAGTCCACCATTTCATTCAACTAGTGCACGAGCACAAGTATATATTTCTCTATACAAATTATTCTTATTATTTTCTTTCTTTTTCTAATAGAATCCATCCTATGTTCCTATTATTCGACCACCGAATGAAACTGTTAATGCAACACAAGGTTATATCCCACATACAGCATATTCAGCATATGGAAATAGTAATATACAACAAACACCACATATGTATTCTCAAGCACCATTTTATCGTAAATTTATAAAAATTTCTAGAAAAATCGAACAAGTAAAAACAATGAATTTATTATTCTAGGTTATCCTATGCCACAAACATTTCCACCACAAAATTTTCCACAACCAATATCATCATCGCAAATATCTAATCAACCACAATCACAATTGCAATATTCTACAGCTAATAATCAGCAAGGAACCCAATCATCACAAACTCATCAAACGCAAACATCTCAAGCGTCATCAGTACAGATTATTTAGACTTACATCCTTGTATTTTAGAATATTATTTGTTTCTAGATTGACCAACAACATGGTATATTATCTCAACCGTCACATTCAAAAGGTATAGAACTATTTTTAATATTATAATTAAAAACAAATTCTATTTGACATTCATTTAGAAAAACGTACAAGAAAACCCATACCTATTGTTGATCCTGTTTCACAGAAAGCTTTAGAAGTAAAAGCATTAAATCCAACGACTTATACATCTTCAACTACAACAACAACAACAGTAGCAACAAATGATGATAATCAACAAAAAGATTCAGCAACTGATTCAACAACGATACATTCAAAAGTAACAGATGATCCAAATAAAACAAAAACACGAGAAGTATTTCTAAAACAATTTGCTCGTTTATTAGATCCAACTGTTCAAACAGATAAGGTATAAAAAGGAGAAAAAAAAAGTCCTATTCGATAATATTGAGAGTTTCTCAGAAGAAATTTATATCAGAAAGGATTAACGAATTGTATTTCGTAATTAAATGCTTTTAAATTGTTTTTGTTTGTTAGAATGTAAATCAATCATCAACCGATGATTTGACTGATGATAAAACAACGAAAGAGAAACAAACGGAAGATGTTGCATCACAATCAAGCTCAACGTCTCTAACAAAGTTGGCAACATCAACACCAAATGAATTAACTGAACAACCTCAACCAGGTCATCCGGGTGTTCCTGTTCGAAGCATAAGTGAAGAGAAATCAAAAAATCAAGATGAAATAAAAGATAATGAACAAGATGAAATAAAACATAATGAACAAGATGAAATAAAAGATAATGAACAAGATCAAAATAATTCTGAACAACAAATTGAAACAATAACATCAACGGTAAATATTTTGTTTAATTTTTCATTCTGTATTATTGCATAAAAACGCGTTAAGGTAAATGACAGTACTCATATTACACTGGAAATTTTTTTTAATTTCATTTAGTCTTTTTTCTTCGAACTTTAAAAATTTATCAGTTTTTTCAGTTATATCTTCTTATTATTTACAATTAGCAGTCTGCGTATTATCGATATATTTTTTTTCCTTCTGTATTATTGCTCAAGATTCCCTAAAGATAAGTAACATTACTCATTTTACACTAGGAAAAAATTTTATTTCATCTAGTCATTTTTTTTCTTTCACTTTCTCGAAAAAGTGGATCATCATCTTGACCCTTCTTTTTCAGTTCTGTCTAGCACATACATGGCGTTTGTATGACGCATAAGATATTGTATTTTTTTTCTTTTTCTTTCCACCTAAAAATATGTCTCTCCATGTATTTAGCATATAATAGTAAATATCATAATTGTGTAATAACACAAAACAAAAAAACGCCAAAGCAATTCGTTTCTAAACAGGAATAGGTAAACAGTCAGAGACATAAAAGGACATAATTGTTCTTGCAAAATACGCACTTTTTGAATCAAAATTGTAATTATGGTAGTAAAAAATAAACGATATCGAAAACAAAGATCTCAAATTCGAAATTTTCGGGTATTAATTTGAAACATTAAAAAAAAAAAAGAAATTTAATATAATCATTACAAAAAAATTTTTCTTATTTGTACTTTTAGTCTGATGATACAACTGATGATTCAACAACTCGAACTAATGATGAAAATGTACGAACAGAAAATATCTTACCTGATGATTCCAATACAACAAATCAATCTCCATCTATAACATCATTATCTAATACAGAAACTGTACAATGTGTAACACCACCTGAAACACTAATATCATCGAATGATATGGAGTCTGAATCAATGAGTATTGGAAAAACTTCATCAATATCAAAACGACTTAGTTATACTAAACAAGAACTTCTTAGTAAACGAACAGATCCTAGTGCACAAAAGCGACCAAATGCTCTTAAATCAATTGATGGTGTTACTGAGCCACCTATTATTCGTCCACCACCAAATAGTATTAGTAAAGGACCACAAATACCCTTAGATAAACCACCATTACAGAATCGAAGTGATAATCCATATATGCCAGTTGATCGAAATAGAATTGATTTAAATATTAAATTTGTACGTGATATTACATCAATATTAAATAAAGTCACACCACAAACTTATGATAAATTATTAAAACAACTTGATGAACTTGAACTTGATCGTTATGAACGTTTAGATGGAATGATAACAAATATTTTTTCAAAAGCAGTTGATGAACCAAAATTTTCATTTTTATATGCAAAATTATGTCAATATTTTCAACGAAAACAAGTTACTGTACCGGATGAAAATGGTCAAAGACTGACACATAGTTTTCGACAATTATTATTAACACGTTGTCAAAAAGAATTTGAAAATGATTATCGACAAGAAATTGGATATGAAAAACGAAAAATTGAAGTTGAAGCTATTACAGACGAAAAAGTTCAAAAAGAAGAATCTGAAAAATTAGAAGAAAATTTAGCTAAAGCTAAACGAAAAAAATTAGGCAATATTTTGTAAGTCAAGCTCATTAAAAACATATGATAAAGCTCAGACAGGAAAAATCTCATTCGGGATTTATTTGAAAGATCGCAAATGATTGATTGTGGATAGATTTATTCTCTTTAGGATTCTATAGCAAAGCATCTAAATGTTTTCAGTTCGTTACTATTGACTTAGATAATATAAATTAAATTTTTAGAAACAAAAAAAAACAGTTCTATAAAATGTTCATTTTTCTTTTAGTTTTATTGGTGAATTATTCAAATTACAAATGTTAACAGATACTATTATGTATGATTGTATTGATTACTTATTAAAAGATAAAACTGACGAAGAAAGTCTCGAATGTTTATGTAAACTTTTAAATACTATTGGCAAAGAACTTGATGTTAAAACAAGTGAAAAGGTATGTGTAATTTAAAACAAGAAATATGTTTTTTTTATATCTTATTTTACTTTCATAATTATTCGACTTGAAATTCATTTTATTTTATTTTATTTTTCTTTTTGCTTATGCCTACTTCAGAAAGTGAGTGTTAAAAATGATCGATATGCACATGATGTCTTGTTTGCACTTGTTTGATATGTGTTACATTGTTTTTTTTATCTTTTATTTATATATCAGTACGATTCACAATTTTTGTTTTTGTTTGTAGTCAACAAATCGAAAAGTGTTGGACAAAAATTATAGTGAATTAGAAAGTATTACTACTCACCGACAAACGTCAGCACGTATACGATTTATGATTCAAGATGTTATGGATTTTAGAAAAGTAAGGCGAATATATATATTATGATCAAAATTAGAATCTGGTCAAATTCTAAATTTGACCAGGCTAGTTTATAATTCGAACTTTGATCAGATTGTTTTTGAGGATGTGAGTGCGGGTGTAAACCTTCTTCGTCCACACCCACACGCACTCTCAAGCAGATCAGTGTTGTCAGATAGGGGAATCCAAAACCCGAAATGCAAGTCTTAAAATCCGGAATATTGCGGCATTTTTTTTAATCTAGAAAAACTTCAGAAAGACTTTCGAAGGTCAGTTTTAACTAATTAAATTACAATTTTCTCAGCCAAATTATTAGTAACCTTATTCTTCATCTTGACAAAATATATTTCAATAAGAAAAAGAGAACAAATATCAAAATATAATTAACTTAACAACTAATAACAAGATAAAATTCGATATTAAGAGTGTGAATGTGAACGTGAACCCACATCCAAATCTTTGTCACTTCGTTTTAATTAAACATTCCGCAATAGTAAGAGAACGATGAATTGAAAAGTACAGGTTACATTGTTCATTTATTTCGCTGTTCCTAAATACGAGAATAACGAGAAACTATACGCAGGAATGAAGGAAAAATATCCTTTAAGCCGATCAATTGAAGAAAAAAACCAAGCTTTCTTCAAATTATTGATACATTTTGTACGAATATTAACATATAAGTGAAATGTGATTGAAATAGAAAGTATCTGAAATCCTGAAGAATCTAGACACCAGAAAAACTTGTGAAACCCGGAGTTTTTCTGAAAAATCTGGAAGGTCTAGCAACACTAACACAGATCCATCCATACCCCACCCAATTGATTTCTAGTTCGATTCTAATTTTGACTGTAACATATACATATATATTATTCAATTCATATTAAACATTTATTAATAAGGCTAATTGGATTGCTCGTCGAGCTGAAGCGAAACCAACAACAATTGATGAAATTCATGAACAAGAACGAATCAAACGTGAGCAACAAGAACGTGATCAAGAACGTGACAAAGCATTACGTCGAGAATCGAATCGCAATGCCAATAATGCTTATGGGGCTAATCCACAACAATATACTGAGTCACGTGGTAATCGTGGTAGTAGTACTAAACAACAATCAAATCGAACAGATGACGAACAAAGTGGAAATCGTTTTACTGTTAATTCAGTACGACAATTACAATCAAATGATAAAAGAAATCAAGGACCATTAGTAAGAAATATTCGATAAAACAAAATTCAAATAATTTTTTTGTTTGTTTTTCATAGCCATTAAATTTAGCTCCACAAGGTGCATGGTCTAAGGGATCAGGGGTTGAAAAGAAATCTGAAAATGATCGTTCAAATACTGTACGGTAAGATATATAAAATAGATTAAATAGAAAAAATATATATTAGCGCAATCTCTGCAAGATTAAAATATGAACCACAATGTAGCTGTTCTTGCTAATCACAGGAACACATTTCATCACAATCTAAAAATGGAATTAGACTGTCGTTTAAGTAGAGAAGGTAGCTGATCGCATGAGGTTCGAAAACGTTAGTACATGATCTCATATGTTCCAATTATCAACATCAAAATCTACTCTATTTGTATGCATATTCTTTTAAAAAAATAATAGTCAATAGATATTGACTATTTCTATCAAGTTTATTGTTTCATGACTTCTACAATACAATTAAAATAAAAACTGCATAGATGATATTCCATTAAGTGTGGTTCTTTGCTTTGATTATTGTTGGTAATATATAACGAGATCGATTTCATCGATGTTTTTTTTACTAACGCTTTAGAACGAATTATCAATGCTATAGATTATTTTTGAAATGAATAAGATAGAAAAAAATCAAAAGAGATATTTTTAAAATTTTGTTTTTCTTGTTGAAACATATCTCAATATCAATTCTCGTTTAGTATGCTCTATGTATTGATTATTCTCGCCTCTGTCATTTGATCAATATATATCATGCTGAGATTTTTTTCTAGACATTTGTTAAGTCATACGAGATTATAATTAAAATATGAATGGTTGCTTTAAATTTGAAGCATATATCCATATATAAGGAAACTAGAAGCTATTAATTATCGTTTTCCACATAGTTATATCTCTCGAATACAGTTCATATCTTACAAATTTTAATAAACTCCGTGATGAAACTCGTAGAGAATTGCCATCGTTTTTATCCTTTCAATTATATTTATCTTTAAAAGTATGAATTCTAAAACAAATTAAATTTTTAGAAGTGGTAAACCTCCTACTGGTCCTGTTGTACAAACAAGATCTAAAGTTGGTACATCGAACGGTACATCTGCTTATCCTTTACAATCTCAATCATCTCGCGTAAAACAACATAAAAGAAAATCTTTTATTTCTTATTTTCATTTGCTTTTTTTTAAAGGAATTCGTACGTGAAAATTCTACGGAATCAACAAGAAAAACAAGTGGGGCTGGATTACCTAGTCCAAATAATGTTTCAGTGACAAATTCACGTGAAGGTTCACGTAATGTTAGTCGTGAACAACCACGTGAAGCAAATATTAATGAACGAGCATCGAATGCTAATACTACAGTAGTATCAAATAAAACATCTACATCAACAACAAATAATACTAATCTATCAAAAGCACCATATGATGAAGAGAAAACTATCGGACATGTACATTCATTAATTGAAGAATATACAGAAAATTATTCCGATGATGATGATCGACCTATAAATGTAAATATAAAATATTTAGGTCATAGGAAAAATAGTGGCGAAGGCATTTCGATTCCTTAGAAGAAGCTTAAAGAAACTTTCTCTCGATATAGTTTTATAGTAAAAACAATGTTCTATATTAAAGACCTGTGTCGAAGTCATTTTTAGGAGTGGTCGGAGTTAGCTCAATTGCTCACTAGTAAATTATGTTGAACACTACAGATTTCTTTTTGATTTGTAACTTCTATTCTTTGATATTCATTGTACCATGTGATATCATTTGGAGTCTTGATTCATGTCTCTTCAAGATTTTGCAAAGTCAGAATCAAAGTTGACTTTTTTCTTATAGTAGCCAATGAATAGCTAAAATCTTGATTCTTCACTTGTTCATGTACATTCAGAGTGCCAGATATTAGTGACAAAAAAAATCTAGGGTCTTGACTCGGTTAGGTTCAAGTCCAAAGTTTTATTTTTTCTCGGATACGGGTTCGGAGTCACAAAAATGTGCACCTACAGCTCTCTAAACTGGATACACATCAAAGATCAAGCCGAATCTAATTTTACTGTCGCATATCGTAGCCAATAATTCCTATCAAAATTTTAGTAGGATGCTTTTAGTTGAAGAATGATCAAATATTAGAAAGACGTAAATAATTGTTTTTACCATCAAATCAATATAAAGAGAAAATTTCTTTGAGAAACTAAAATAACTCCGTCATTACTTTTGATATGTCTTAAGTAAAAAATAAAAATTGGAATTTTTCAAAATATTTTCATTTATAGGAAGCCGTTGATGATTTAACGGAGTTTTGTACATCAAATGTTGATCAACAAGCACTTATTATTCGAGAATTATTTACGAATGTATTAGAAGCTAAATCACGTGCACGTAAAGCTATTGGACATTTACTTGATATAGTACTTCATAAAAATATTATATCTGAAGAAGCATTTCTATCTGGGTATAAAATATATATTAAAAAAAATAATTTTTTATTATTTTATTTGAAATATTTTAGTTTTAAAATGGTTATTGAATTAGTTCCAGATTTTGCAGTAGATATTCCTCTTATTTGGCAATATATTGGTGAAATTCTTGGTGCATTTATTGGTGGTCCAACATCGAATATGTTATGCTTAAAATCTCTTTTACAATTAGTACCCGATGAAAAATGTAAACAATTATTTCAATATATTATTCGCTATGCCGTTGAACTTTCTGTAGGAAAACAAATTTGTAAATATTTTTCTTCTGTTATTGATTGTTTTTTTTGTTTTTAGTCGAAGTCACGTATACAAAGATTTTGGCAATCATCCGGTTTTTCATTAAATGATTTATTTAAATCAGATTCTCTTGATTCTTCATTTATTAATGAATATAGTTGGTTATCTGAAACAACCGGATCAGAACCAACAACACCATTATCAACACCAACACCAACAACGACATCATTAGTAAAAGAAAATCTTGTACCACGCGCTGATGTGCAACTAATTAAATTATTTAAATCTGTTAATGATCAAGGTACCATGGTCACTGATACAGAAATTATTACATATATTCAAACAGTATGTATTTTTTTTAAAGATGTTGTTTTGAATCTTTCTTTTCAATGGAAATGTTCGTTTTCATTTAGCATATGAGTTCAAAAGATAAATTTTATATTCGTAATATTGTTTTATCTTATTTGGAAGCATGTTTGATAAATCGTGAACCACAAAAAAAGATTCAAGAAGATATTGCAAAAAATCGAATGACTGTTCTTAAGAAAATTATTGAACATAAACCAGATGCTGAAATTCAAGCTGTTTATGCTATACAAAATTTTGTTAATAAACTTGAACATCCACCAAGTAAGAATTTATTTACAAAAAAAAAATTATTTTTTCTAATCTCTTTTTTTTTCTATAATGAAGGAAAAAAATATCACATTAGAACTTCATAGAAATAATTCGTTAAATTCTTTAATAAGTCACAATATGTATGGAAAGGTTTTTTTTGATACTTTGACTAAAGAAATTTTCCAGTCCTTACCCTATGTTGTAGGGTTCGATGCCTTTGCACATTTCTAATCCATATGAATGAAAAGAGTGGAAGACAAACTATGTACTTCCTACTTATTAAAAGTTTTTAAAAGCAAATTGTTTATTAAGTAATGTGCCTTTGTTATTACGATAGAGAACAACTTTCCAAAAAACACATTGGAACAAGCGTTGGACATCCAATAAACTGACAGATAATATCAAGTTTCGCAATTTTTGAGGATCAGTTATTGAAAGATCCACATCCTCTGACACTGTTTTCAATATGTTATTTGAACAGAAAAATTTCCTATTATAGGGAAATGATAAAAAGTTCACATGAAAATTGTCTATTGTCTATCATTACAAAGACATATTACATAGTAAACAATTTGCTTTTAAAAATTTTCATTAAGTTCTACTTCTGCTCTTTTCATTCATTTGGATTCAACATTTTTTTAACACC
This sequence comes from Rotaria sp. Silwood2, assembly GCA_905329745.1. Lineage (NCBI taxonomy): Eukaryota > Metazoa > Rotifera > Eurotatoria > Philodinida > Philodinidae > Rotaria > Rotaria sp. Silwood2. The sequence continues at coordinate 118,683 of CAJNSZ010000057.1, read as the reverse complement.
TATAAGAACGATCACTCAAATCAAAGATCATTCGAAAAGTTTTGCCCAGCACTGCTGTAACGTTTATTTAATTATTAAAGCCATAGTACCAGTTCTGATCTGAGAACTCACAAGATCTAACATTTTTTCCAAAGACTTCAACATTGAGTAGCAATCATGTTTCATAAAATTACATATTAAGATCGGAATGTTTAGTTTTGTTGTAGATACTGAGCAGTAAATCATCAACATAGAGTTCATGGTAGAACCCATTGAGTTCTAGTCCACGGAGACATTGATTAAACTGGCATTCGTGTTCGCTGCAACATTGAGAAACTAGTTCTATCAAAATATGCGCTTTTTATAGGAATATGTTTCAAAGCTTCAGTAAATACTATTGCAAGTGTGCAGTAACTGCACTGACTTGGTGATCAGTAAACTGAAGCTGCACATCCATATATTAAGATAAAGTGCTTTTGGAAGTTCCAGAATTTCGTCAATCCGACTGTGAATTAGGTATAGATTAAAACCATTCCTATCGGCTACATTGACGAATGTAACTTATGATATATATATATATATGTGTAGTCTAACAATATTAGTTTCAGCGTTCACACGTATCTTATATTACTATTGTTTCATGACAGTTTGTGAAAGTCAACCGTTCCTTTGATTTTGAAAATTTTCATAATTGTTTTTTTGAAAACAAACTAAGTTGATTGTTGATTTTTTTTCTCTTTATAGAAATGGCTCAATTGTTGTTTGATATTTTCTATGATGAAGAATGTGTAAGTGAAGATGCATTTTTTGAATGGCTTAGACATCCGGATCAATCTGAAACTGAAGGTAAAAAACAAACAAATTGTTTTTTCTATAATATTAATTAAATATTTCTTTTTTAAGGACATTCTGTTGTTGAAATATCAACAAAGGATTTTTTTACTTGGTTAGAACAAGCCGAAACTGAAATCGAAGAAGGTGAAGAAGAAGAAGAAAGTTAATTCTTTAATATCATATCGATAAAGTGTTGTTGTCGTTGTTGTTTGTTTTTTCTTTCTTTCTTTCGTTTTTTTTTTTTTGTTATTACACCACAATATGTTTTTTTTGTCTAAGTCTCTTTATTTATTTTCTATTACCTAAACTTCAACAAAAACAAACCCTACACATACGAGTCTTCAACGCATACAATTTATGGTGGCTTTTCTTTTCGATTTTCTTTCTCTATTCAACTGTTATTCACTTTTTTCTCGGTTTTTTATGTGTCCTATTCTTTCATACTTTAACTCTGAACTGTGACTCTGTCTCGGTCTCTCAGATTCGAATATTCACATGATCTATTTCTTTCTTTTTCTGTTTGTTTGTTTGTCTGTGTGGCATTTTTTTCTTCCCTTGCCCTATTTATCAGATGTGACTGTCATAACATATGATTTGTTTTTCTTTTGCTTTATTATTGATAAATACCGTTATATTCTATATTGACTTAAACTTTATCTTATAAAGTGTGTGCGAAATAAAAGAAAACAGTACTATTTGATTAGATCACATTGTTGTTCTTCTCGGTGTACATTTTTGTTTTTTTTTTCATTTATCGTTTTCTTTATATAGAAACCTTATGTTATTATCCGGATAATATATGCACACGTACATGTCTGTTATAAATCAAATTGTTTTTGTTTTGAGTGGAAAAAAAGTTTGTTTAGAGAAAAAAAAGTCTTACGTAATCACTTTGTTTTTTTCCTTATGTTAAACTATCGCCTTTTTTGCACTGACAAAAAACTGGGAAAAAAGTAAACACATAATCTTGCAACAGTACTCTTCATCTTTGTCTGTGTGTTTATCACGTGTGTATGTGTGTGTGTATGTGAAGTTCTTGGATGATATTCTTTCCGTTTCTTCTCTTCTCTGTTTTGTGTCTTATTGTCTTTCGTTGAACCCATTTTTTTTTCTTTTGTTTGTTTTTCTTTCATGTTGTTATTGGTCGATTGTTTTTTTATTATTTACCAAGCAATAAGAAAGGGACATACACACAAATAATTATATCTTAACAAAACATGTGATGACTAGAAGCGAAATTTTAATGAACACTGATGACTATTAAAATTTTAACAAGAATCGAGCAAATATTTTTTTTTGTTTTTGAAAAAATATCGAAGCTGTAGGTCTTCTCTTTGTAAAACAATCTTATCTCAAATTTGTCTTTTGCTTGTGGATCATAATTTTGATTTGAACAGTTAAGCTTTAGTTTTGTCTTACGAATCTGGATAGAGATAGCATTTAAGTTTTGTAGTGATATTTGTGAAATATAAAAATAGAAATCTTCATTATATAACAATGGGAAACATTCAAAAAAAAGTAAAAATCTAATTAATGTCTTTCATTAGATAAACTACTAGTGTTTCTATTTGTTTGTTCTTTTTTTGATCGAATATCAACGAAAGTCAGTTTATTTAAACGAATGAAAGAGCAAATATTTGTAATATAGGAATTCATCGACTAAAAACGCAATTTTTTTTATGATTGTTAGAACATTGTTTATAACCATAAAAGTGATTAAACTACAAATGATTCATTCTATTTATGATATTGTTTTGAATGGCTACGAGTAATGGTGTGTTAGGTACTTTTGTCGATCCTGCCATTTGATCACCAGATAGATGAATGATAACAGCTTACATATTCTATTCGAATTGTTTTTCTGCTTCAATGATAATCGATGTAACATCAGGTCCTTGCATAATTTATCGCAGCGCAGCTGATGCAGTACTTAAATTTAATTCTTTAGCTATTGATCGAAGTTGACTGATTATATTCTATGTTTCTTCTATTGATTGTGTTGACCAATTTGTTTTTTTAACTGATTTTTTGTCCCGATGCTAGTTTAAATATACAAAACTATATTGTTTATTAATTCTTCAATAATAACTAAAATGTCTGTGCGTCTTCGTCTGTTTTTATCATAGATCAATCATATTTTCCTGAAATCTAATTACCAGATGATGATCACAATAGTAAAAAATCTTCGCTAACGTAAGACATACATCAATTGTATCTCATTCAATAATTCGATATAAAAAATGAATTTTATTGTTGTCATATAACGAATGTTGTCGAATTTGATCATTTTTTAAAGCTTTCAATGTTTCATGCAAAAGAGTTTCTCAAAACTTCTTTGAATTGCATCGTGAGCATCAACTGAACCAGACAGTTTTGTTGCAATGATAATTGTTTTTTTTGAAAACGAGCAGATTTTAACAATAGGTTATTACCAATAACATCTTTAGTAGTGATATGAATATTAGATATATCTATAAGGTAACTACCTAATTCAAAAAGCTGATTAAGCATTGTGTAACTTATTTTGTGTCATTACGCGGCATAGCTCTAAACAGTTTTATCTGTTGGTTTCTATTTCAAATATATTCAATAATAAAATGACAGCTATTTGTTGAAACTTAAGACAATGTCATTGTATCAAGTCGACGGAGCTGACGCTTTATCCATAGACTACACCCTTTCTCTGCCGCGCTTTAGTTTTTTTCTCTTATTTGACTAATTTTTATTGTCGTTAGTTTGGAAATGTGAAATTGTCAAGTCGGATATTGGAGATTCTTAGTATTAGTAAAAAATTTAATATTTTTCCAATTCAGTTATTTCTACATGAAAGATATAAAAAAGCCAGGTAGTATTTGAAGATTTTGATCGTCAAAGGTTACTTTTTATGATAAATAAGTATGATATTCAAAATCAACATGCAAAAACATACTATAAACTTTATAATTCGTCATAAAACATTTCCCATCCAGATTAGACACGTACGGGAGTATAAGGTAAAACTGCTAGACATGAAAGTCAAGAAAGAGTACGAGTCAAATTTTGATGAAAAATATTTTATGAAAAAATATTAAGTCATTGGTATATTTTTTCTGACTGATTGTAAATATCACACACTCATTTATGATAAAAACCATGAAAATGACTCTATTGGAAAAATATCGAGTTGTTTTTTGTTAATAAAAAAAATCTTCAGNAAGGGAAGAAAAAAATGCCACACAGACAAACAAACAAACAGAAAAAGAAAGAAATAGATCATGTGAATATTCGAATCTGAGAGACCGAGACAGAGTCACAGTTCAGAGTTAAAGTATGAAAGAATAGGACACATAAAAAACCGAGAAAAAAGTGAATAACAGTTGAATAGAGAAAGAAAATCGAAAAGAAAAGCCACCATAAATTGTATGCGTTGAAGACTTGTATGTGTAGGTTTGTTTTTGTTGAAGTTTAGGTAATAGAAAATAAATAAAGAGACTTAGACAAAAAAAAACATATTGTGGTGTAATAACAAAAAAAAAACGAAAGACACGAGAAAGAGGTGTGAACTTATAACCAAGGATTTATAGTGTGTCGTCATCAACAAATCATCATTGAATCCAAAGTCCAATAAAACAAATAAAAAGAAATACAATGTTCGATCATTTTTATCTATTGAAATGAAATCTTACTCAGCAAATATGTTTGTTTCATTGCTTACTATTGATCAAGAACAACAAAATAATAATGAACATTATTCTCAATTATCTCATAATACAACTGAACTTAATCAACCAGAAAATCCCACACCAACAATTGTTATTGATAGACAATCAAATTCAAGTCGAAAAATACTATCAAATGAAGATGATACACGTGAAACATGGTCAACTAATTTTGATTATTTAATTACAACACTTGGTGGCCTTATCGGTCTTGGTAAATATTTGTATATTTATGTCATTGAATAAATATTAGGTTCATAAACTCAAATCATGAGAAATCGAACTAAAAACAATGAGTAAATAGAAACGCAATTTACTATATGTTATGACGTTTGTAAAAAAAAAATAAGAATTATCTTTACGTACATATGAGATAAATAATGATAAGAAAAAAAATAGTCACAAAACTTTTTATTAATTTTTATTTTAGGCAGTCTCTATCGGTTTCCATATTTGGCATTTGAGAATGGTGGCGCTGCTTTTGTCTTCCCCTATATACTTATTTGTCTCTTATGTGGTATACCATTACTCATTATGGAAACAGCTCTTGGTCAATTTTCACGTAAAGGTCCAGTTGGTTGTTGGGAATTTGCACCAGCTATGCGTGGTATTGGTATTGCTTCTGTCATAATATCATTTTTTGGTGCTCTTTATTATGTTATGATTATGGTATGGGGCGGGCTTTATCTTGTTCACTCGTTCTGTTCCATTGGTTCTCGATTACCATGGAGCGACGATGTAGGTAATCCTATTGTTTTATAAATTGAACTTTTGTTTTTTTTGCTAATTTTAATTATTTAATATAAAATAGGCGATTTAGCAATCAAAAATAATAAAACAAAATTGGTTAATTCAGTTCAACAATTTTGGAATACTACAATTTTAAATATATCAGACGATTTAAATGGTTTATCAACATTACATTGGCCCAATGTTGTAGTTTTAGCTGTTATGTGGATAATTATATATTTATGTCTTTGGAAAGGCATTAAATTAACAAGTCGTGTAGCTGTATTTACAGCTTTATTTCCTTATTTGCCAATGGTGGCATTATTTATTCGTGGAATGACTCTTGATGGAGCTTGGGACGGTTTAAAATATTATTTAGTACCCAATCCACAACAATTATTAAATAAAAAAGCTTGGATACAAGCTGCAGGTAAATTATTTAAAGAAAAACACTTTACTATGAGACAAAAGCTTTTAGCGCAATCCCTGTAGGATTGAAATGTAAAACACGGTGCATCTGTCATTACTAATTATAGAGAAATTGTTTTATTCTATCTTTTTTGGGACATATATTTCTTCGCCATCCTTTTACTTAATTGTCCAGAAATGTCATAAAACAGTTAGGTCATATATTGTAACGAGATGTTATTAATACATAGTCTTTGATCGTTATCAATTACGACTGCCATGGCCCGGAAGTGAGTGCAAATATACAAGATGACCCAAAAGTTACGCTACTAAGAAACGAACAAATATCCCTGATACAGCTAGAACAAACTGGTTGACTTTTTTACAGATAAGAAAAACAACATACATTGAAGAAGAGTCAATTTATCAAGATAAAATGTATTAAATAAACTAATGATCTTTTGATTACCATGCGTTGTTCATTCATTTATCGTTTCTAATTTTTCTATTCTTGCTCTACCATGGTTCATATTGATAATTGAAATGATATAGATCTTTTTCTCTTGTATACTGTTAATCATATTCATCTACCATCTCTGTCTACGTTTATTTTATGAAATATTTAAATTCCTTTGTTATGAATCTTGGCACCTACAAACACATGAGCTCGAAACAACAATAGTACTTAGCAAGGACAATAATACACCAAACAAACGTAGACAGGCATTGTTTTTTATCTATGAAAAATTAAATTTCTTTTGTTAAAGGTTTTCTCTTGTCTTGTCTTTATGTTTATGACCTATGAACATGCCTTTATTATTGACAAAAAAAATCAACCCCTTTGTAGATCGTATTAGAAAATTTTTTTTTTTTTTTATTGAAGGTCATGTTCTTTGGGCATATGGTATTGGTTGGGGTATTATTCCAGCTTTATCAAGTTATAATCGTCCTGATTACAATTTTTATCGTGATATTGTTGTAACTGGAACAGCAAGTATATTAACAAATGTATTTAGTGGTTTTGTAGTTTTTCCTGTTTTGGGTTTTATGAGTCATAAAGCAAATGTGTCTATTGAACAAGTTGTATCTAGTGGACCTGGTTTAGCATTTATTGTTTATCCAAAAGCTATTAGTCTTATGCCATTACCACATTTTTGGGCAATAATATTTTTTATAATGATTTTTCTACTTGGTATTGATTCACAATTTGTTACATGTGAAAGTGGTAAGAATAGAAATGAAAATTCTTCATTATATTTTAGAATTTCAAAATCAAAATTTTTCCTTTTTTTTCTCTATAGTACTTACAGCAACACTTGATAAACTTGATCAATGTTATGATCGATATCCAAAACGACGAAAAATTCGTCGTGAATTAGTTGTTGCTATTTATGTTCTTATATCATTTTCATTTGGTCTTTTGATGACAACTCGAGCTGGTTTTTATATATTTAATATATTTGATGGCTATATTTGTGGTGCTTTTCCTTTATTACTTATTTGTATTGCAGAATTATCTACAGTTCTTTTTGCATATCGAACAACATTCTCATCATGGTGTGAAAAGTGGCCACCAGCACAATGGCCTGGCCAAACATTTATTACACATATCAGGTAAAATTATTTCTTTTTCGATTTATATGATTATTTGAATGAGATGGTTACTTTTTTGTTTGTTTTTTGCTTTCAGTGAAGTTTTAAAACGTCCTTTAACACATGTTTGGCTCTGTTGGACTATTGTTGTACCTGTATGGCTTTTTGGTATGTTAGCTATTGCAATTCGTACCATTGATCTCATAACATATGAAACATTTATGTATCCATTATCATTTCAAATTATTGGTTATATATTAACATCGATTGCTCCATTGAGCATTCTCGTCTATTTTATTTATTATCACCTAAAAACAAACAGATAAGAATCTACTATTTATCATTCCGTCATTCATTCTGATATTGTTCTGAATGCGTCGGGTCCCGAGCCATCGGTAGACTGTATTACGTTACTTTTTTTTGTTTTCCTTTTTTTTGTACAGTTAAATAAATTATGCATACCTACTTAGCAATGGTATAACGAAAATAAAATTGTACTATAATGATTAACATTCTCGTATTACATGTGCTTTTTTTTCTCTCATTTATGATATCATAAAATCTATCATACCGAAACAAACATGTTTTTTTCGATACGCTTAGGTCTGAAAAAAATAAATGTCATGATCAGTCGCGATTCTTATTGAAAGGAATACATATATGGATTTTGACCTTGAAATTAATTATTATTGCGTACTGAATATTAATCGTATTGTACAAGAAAAATAGTTGCTCGTTTGTAAACAACGTGATGCCCTTTGCTTCATAAGATGAATCGTCTATGATGTAAATTTTTACAACATGATATCAATCGATTTTCTTGTCAGGATCATCAGAAACTCTTAATATATCAAAAGTCTAATGAATCTACGTCATTTAAAATATTTCTTATGAATACTATTATATCAATGAAGTGATTTTAATAGACCATGAATGACAAAAGGGACAAGGATAGATTGATACAAGTGTATTCAGGTTAATGAGCATGAATATCATTTATGGTCCTTTTTCCACAAGTAAACAGACGATATTTTCTTGTGACCTTGTTCACAGTAATATGATATCGTATTAGTACCCTATAGAGTGGCATATGTGTTGTCATCTCACCACAACACAACGTATTTTTGCATCCAATATTATGACAACTTACGTATCATATTTTCACCATAAACAGCCACATATAGATCGTACTTTCTGACTTGGATATGTTTGTTTTGATAAACATAAGTTTTTAAACTTAATTGAGGAACTCGTATTTTCGAATCAATGGTGAATTTAGTACCAAATTAAAAGATATCATAAAATAGCTTTTTTCAAGTTTAATGATACAAATTTCTTTTAAAATCACTACGATTAAAAACTTGGTTAATGTTCCATGTAATACGTTATTGATAACGTCAAAATAGATACCAGAGATGTGCATCGCGCCAAAAAAATGTCATTCGGTGACCGCTTGCAGTTCACTGAAAGACTTTATCCGTTTTTTTTCCAAAGATTTACTATATTAATGTTTATTGAATAAACAGTGCGTAATTTTCAGAACTTACGTATGAAGGTCAGATTAATATTGATAAAACTATAAAAGTTTATTAATTTAACAAAATAAAAGTTCATAATCATATATGCAGATTGTACCGGTTCCATCTTAATTATTTCTACAATCCGATTGAGGCAACTCATATTTAAGATGAAGTTGAATTTTAAGCTCGTTCTGATTGCAATTCACTAAGTTTTGACATACCGATCTAGTATGCGATCAGTTCATAATGGGCATGAAATGCGATATAATTTATAGATTTAATTAACGAGTGTTCGTGCCCTTGAAATTCATTTTTTAAGATTGCTCATTTAGATCTTTAGAAAATAATTACTTTCAACAAGTAATATAAAATCAAAAGCAAATAGCAACAGCATAAAACATGATATTTGGTACTATTTTCGTTATACATACTGCATAAATAATTTGTTGACTGCAACTTTTAATTTCTTTAGTATCATTCATTATATTTCGGTATCATCATTGTAGTATATCTTACTCTTTGGTCTTCATTCCGTATGGGAAACGAACCACTATATAGGTGCTTCACACTGCATTAATAATTAGAATAGAATATTTTTGAAACTAATTTCATCATTGATTTAGCTCCAATCGCCCTATGATGTTGTGCAACAAGACGTTCTATATCGCTGACACTTTTGCCCGGTATTGTTAGACTACTCAGTGTTTCATCCAGAGTTTCTCTTTCGGAGAAGCGATTTTAAACTCCGGAATGGTTACCACTCTCTCAGTTTCTAAGCTGAGTAAGAGACTGAAACCACCCGATAACGTTGTACTAGCAATCGAAATATTGGTACTACTGATGGGCATAGTAACAGAGACTACAGCTACTCGCTTATATACATATATTTCTTCCACTACAATCTTCCTATGTAGGTACTTCTTCAACAACTATTATTGTTTTTGTTCGGTCGCTTTAAGTTTTCAATATTCAAGTGATTTACTTTTATGGTTCGCCTGTACAATGTATGCATGAAATAAATCCACTTTTATTTCTTTTAGAAGTTACATATATTAGGACAATTGAACGGCAACATTATCATTCCTGTTACTATAGGATGCTTTTTTTTATTACTCTAAATTGAGTGTAGTTTTACTCTTATCAATATTACTATAAAAAAGACTGGTTTTATTCTTTTTTTACTTTTGTTCTGAACTTTTCATAATAGAAATACAGTTGGATGATATCTTTGGAGTTTATATGCAAGCCATTTCTTGATTATGTTGCCTATTATGGTTTTTAAAGTTAATTAGAAACAATATGCACGCGTGCACGCCTTTTTTTTTATATAACTGATTACAATCCGCTTATAGAGTTATTTGTCTTTTCTCAATCACGCTCCAGTAATATAGAAAAGAGACATTTTTTAATTATTTTAATGATTTCATCGTTCTACTTTGTTTGTATCATTTTAAATGTTTTAGTATTAAATAACAAATTACTATTGCATCACATTTAAGATATTAATGACATCTATAATGTAAAGTTTAATTGAAGAATTTCAGCGAAAATTTTAGATAATCACTAAATTGTTTTTTCTATTTAATAAAATTTCATAATTTAAAATATATAAATAAAGTGTAGAGCGAGCGAAATTTTTGTTCCAACATCGTTTAAGTTCTTTGTTCATTTATACCAGTTTTTTCTTCCTTCTTGTCTTTTTTTTGTCATTGATTTGTCAGAATTTGCTTCTTTCGATCGTGATGTCATCGCCAATTGTTCATCTTCATAAGGCTTTATCAAGTGAATCACTTCATTTACGATATGAAACATCTCAACAGCGTATAAGTTTACAACACATATTTAATTCATGTGTACTTGATAAACATCAATGTGTTAATGCTGGTGAACTTATACGACATTTTCGTTTCGTAGCTGAACAAAATACAGATTTAGTATGTTTATTAGAATTTATTATTGTGTTTTTAAACTTGCAATTATGTTTTGTTTTCAGTTAAGTGTACAATTCGATTTTACTTTTTTATTAAATGAACTCGGTGGTTCTGATCAACAAGTGACATTTGATCAATTATTTAATGCTGTTGAAAAGCTTTATTCTCAACTTGTTGAGTATGTGTTTGATTTCATTAAGATATTCAAATACGATAAGATTAATCTTATAGTGAATCCAATATCAGTACATCGATATCAAAATCTATTTCATCAATGTCACTTAATGTATCATCGTCATCTTTAAAGAAACGACGGAATAAAGAAAATATTGATTTACATACAAGTGATGATGCATCATCAAATTCATTTGATTCTCGAAAAAAATCAAATGATCATGAAAAGTTGAATTTTTTCTTTAAGTAAGATTTCATATCATTCGAATATGTTAATTTTGGTTTTAGATGTAAAATCGAACGTAATGAATTGTTGGAAATAAATCGTCGACAAAGTGAATGTTTACGAATGCTTGAAGAAGAATATAAAAAACTTGAAGATGATCAGCACCGTTTACAAGTTCAACATGAAGATGTACAAAAGAAAAAAACTTCGTATGTTTAATTTAATATAGAATACAAATGATGAATGTTTTTTTCTTCTTCTGTATTCAATAGACTAGAAGAAGATCTCAATCGTAGTTCACGTTATATAAATGAAAATGTTGATTTGCATATCTATAAAAATCAATTAGAAAATTCTTATCGAGATTTAAAAGAAGAAAATGAATGTTGTGAACGAGAAAAATTTGAACTTCAAGAACAAGTCATTGATATTGAAAATCAATTACAAAGAATTCGAGAAGAACGTAATCAATATATGAATAGATTAATGGATACTGAACATGAATTAAAGAGAGAATTTGTATGAAATTCAATATTGTTTTTTTTATAAAAAATACTTAAAGCAGATTTTCTAGAATTGTCGACAACAGCTAGAAGAACAATTAAATACAATACAAAATCAATTGAAAGAAGTATTTTGTGACCATGAAAAAGAGTTGATTAGAATAATGTTTTGTTTTGTTTTGTTTTTAATTAGAATTCTGAAATTATTAATTCTTTACGCACAACTTTAGATGATTTAAATCTTGCTAATGAGGTATGTTAAGATATTATCTGGATTATTTCATTTTATGAATAAAACATTGTAGGATACAATGCGAAAAAATGAAAATTTAGAAAAAACTGTTGACGAACTTCGCCAACAACTTCGAAAGTATGTATAAAAATGTTCAATTTAAACAATATTAAAAGTATTTTGATTAATTTTTCTAGTGCAAAAACTGAATCAATTGAAGCTCGATTATCTTTATCAAATTTATGTGATGAAGAAAGTTTTTTATGTGATGAACTTGAAGAACGTGTTGATGTATCACGTCGTGCAACTATTTCCAATGGACAGTCACTCTTTGCAGAAATAAATACGATCGTTAGTAAATATTTTTCTCAAAAAACGATCTCCTTATCTACTGAACTACACAACACAACATTTTTCCGTTGTTAGACAGTTCAAGTAGAGTAATGATACTAGAGTCAATCAAAAAATCCAAACACCATGAGTTTGGGCTATTTTTCTATGTGTTGTTTTCTTTAGGATACCATTTGATCTCTCAAAATTTTTGGTTGCATACCTAACCGATTCTAGTCTTAAGACACAAAAGAATTCAATTTGATGAAAAACAATATCTTTAACCTTTTTGCTTATGTTGTTTTTCTATACAGGATAATATTTCAAATGAATGTGTTTCACAATGTCTTGATTCATCAAATATGGAAACAATCGATGATATGGAAGTACAAATACTTTTATCAAAAACCGATAGTTTCAATTGCATGCATCTTAAAGATGTGGTGCGTCATCCAATGAAGTTTTTTTTTCTATACATGAGTATCTTTCTTTTTAAATAGTTTCATGAATTACATGTAAATGGTGTGAATATAAATGAACACTTGATGTTGTTAATGAATAAAATTCAATGTGAACAAGATCGTGAATATATTATAACATCAACAGATTTAATAAATAAACATTTATTAATAATAAAAAATTTAATTAAAAAAGTTATTGATAATAAAGATGTATTTGAAGGACGTTTTAGAAAATTACAAACATTATTAATTGCTAGTCGAGGTAAAGATTCTTTTTTTATTTTCAAATTTTATATGTTTAATTTATTTTCTTTAGAAAACCAACGAAAATTCCAATCAGAATTAAATGAATTTTCTGATTCGATTGAATCGAATTTAACGATATCGAATATTGTTTTAATATTAAAGGACTATCATCATACAGTGGAAGAATTAAAATATAAAGAAAAACTATCTGATGAAAAAATTCACCGACTAGAAGAAAAATTATTAAAAACAAAAAAAGATGAAAAAACACAACGAAAGAAAAATATTTCGTTGACTAAACAAACAGAAAAATTTAATACAAAAACAAAGTAAACAAAAATAAAATATTTATTTAATTTCATACATTTTTCAATGATTTAGTTTTAGAGAAAAACAAGAACAATTTGATAAAAATGGTAAAAGAAATAAATTTTTTCAAATAGAATTTCAATTTTCACTTCTTTTCTTTTTTAGTATTATTACCAACAAAGAAAATTCGTCCTCGACGAAATTTATCAGTACGTTCTATGATTTATCATATTAATAATATAAATTTTCTTTATTAGAACTTAACGATTGGTATTTGTCCGTTTCATTCTGTTCGAGGTAGGTTTGATCAAATTAATTATTTATTTCATTAAATTTCATCATATTTTTAGTCGTTATTAATTTCGTTTTTTTGCGAAACACAATCTAGAAGAAGTGTTGAAATATAGGAGTAAAAAGTTTAGACTCCTACAGATTGTCACAGACGCTTGCCAAAAGTCATCGCAGATCCTACGAAAAGCATGTGGTAGCAAAAGAGTTATCGCGCAGATTTCGAAAAAAAACAGCGAAATCTTTAATTTGAGACAAGTTAAAAAAAATATCTAATCCGATTAAGAAATAAAAAAATGTATAATACATAGATATCATGTAATGGTAAATACCAAGTAGAGAAATCAACTATGAAAATGAGAAATTCAAATTTATTTTTTTCGAATTTTTAGTTACTAGCGAAGAAAAGATCCACACTTACACCTCAAAAATAGATTAATAGGTTAGAAAGAGCAGTACGAGTAAGAACTATCACTTAAATACACATTCAACACGATAAATCTCCGTTAAACATAAACAATCGAACCTCACGTCAAGAAAAACATAGTTCGCTGAGTGAACATCATATCCAGCTGCATTGTGTTTTACATTTAAATCCTGTAGAGATTGTGGTAACAGTTTTTCATTTTTTTAGAATTACTTCGTGATGATTATGAATTATTTGATTCTACTTCGTCATTATTACCATGTCGATGTTTAAATCGATCGCGTTCGAGTCCAATGATCACACAAATGAAATCATCAATAAAACGTATTCGACATCTATCATCACCATGTCCGTCAATACCAAGTGCAATGACTGTTACCACTACTGATTCTGGTTTAAATACATCAACTGGTTGTACAACAAGTCGTTCGCCAACACCTGATTTACATGAAGATATATCATCAATGACATTAGAAATTGATTCAATATTTAATCAAGCACTTATAAAAGAGAATAATTGTTCGAAACAAAAAAATAAAACATCTTTTCAAAAAATTAATCGATCTATTAACATTAAAAATACACAATCAGATCGAATAAAACGAGTTTTAAAAAGGTATATAGGCAAAGTTGTTTTTTTTTTGTAAATATGAATCTCTATCGTTTATTTTAGATTACAATGGTGTACAATAATAACTAGTTGTTCAATAGTTTTATTTATCTGGACTGTAATCATACGCTATTATTTTTTAACTTCACCAAATGATGATGATTGTAATCGGTTATCATTGGCTTGGTGGCCATTTGCTTATTGTTCAACAAATGGTATTACTCTTTAAATTCCTTTTCTTCTTTCTATATCTTATCTTCAATTCAAAAAGTATGAAACTTATGTGTATGTTTATTCCTTTTTTTATGTCTTATCCTCATATATATATATATATGTATGTATGTATATGTAATACAATAAAGATAATTAAATGTGTAAAATTTGTTCTGTATTGTTGCATCTTTTTTACAATTAAACCACTGATAGATCCTACATCGGCAATAAACGTTGGTTGACAATAGTTAAAATCGCCAAAGAATGTCAGTCTCGGCTGTGAAACGCGATCACAATGGTTAGTAGAATTCTGCGATAAGTAATATCAGCAAATACAATAAGGACATTGGACATCCTTCTTATTAATTGATGATTAATTTCAAATACAACAGCGCTGCAATTTCGAATTAATTCTCTAGTAGAGACTGTTTGTTTATAAATGTTCAGGTTTTATGGATCAAACAGATATGGACAGCGTAAGCGTAAGAATATCTGTATCAGCTTGATTTCAACAATAGCAAAATTACACTACCTCGGAAGGCATAAGTTCGATGCAGTCGTCCACTCACCAGAACTCTGGATCCGTCAGGGAATCACATAATTCCATTTAATCCACTACACCTATGATAGTACTTTAGAAAATTTTTGTATACGATGTCGTTTATTGTCGTATTTGCTTTGTCACTGCTATTAGTCCAAATACAAAAATAGAACATCATTTATTTTTTCTCGATTCATCGACAATTTATTTGCATACAAAGTAATACTCTAAAGCGTTATCTATGAACAAGTTATTGCTCAGTAATTTACCTTAATTAAAAAAATTACCAAAGGGTGTTCAAACTAGATAGATAATTAATTTCGAGGCTGTATAGAGATTTCATTAAATCTTGCAGAGTATTTGTTCGAAAAATAACAAACCTTTAATTTGTATTCTTGATATTTGTTCTTTTGTGTGTTTTATTGAAGAATAATTTTTTAATTTTATGAATATAGTTTGACTTCTATTTTGTAGGGATAATCGAATCATCGGATTCTCAACCAGCAGAAACTTTTATGGAATAAATATAATAAAAAGACTTGTTTTCATTGTAGGGTTTCAATTATCCGTACTTAGCGGACTCAACGTAATAGCACACGCCTCGCCAGATATCACTAAGATTTTTCTGAAGAGCATATGACTTGTAAGACTAAGACACATCTAAGAATTCAAAATTAAAGCCATTCTAATTTAGTAAAAGCAGACCTTAATATAAAATTTTGTATTGTTTATTTTCAGAGAATTTGACTAGGTGTGGGTTAGTTTTCTCTCTTCACTCACACCCATAGACACTTGCTTTCAAACTTGAAGTATGTAGAGGCACTAGTACAATTCGTCGCACGACAATTCGTCGCGAACAATTCGTCGCACGATCAATTCGTCGCGAACAATTCGTCGCAATCATGTCGTCGCATATAGACGAGAAGATACATTAATTGAATTAAGTGATTTAGTTTAGTATGTTATTTAATTAATCAACGCTAAAAATGTTTTCTATTAGAGTCTACTGACTCTTTGTTGATAANCGAGTTCGGTCTTCACTTTTAGAAGGTGGTCACAGCCCTCCTTGGATCCGCCACTGCATATGCATAAGAATGATAAAGGGCGCATCACATGAAAAACTAATTTTGAAACAGAAAATAAAACTATTAAGTGCAGGTACGCATAAGTTCTTCTTCTTCTCTCTCATCGTTAATGGAAGAATACAAGCACTAGAAACTTAAAAATAATGAAAACTGCATTCTCTTTATCTCTGTATATTTCATAAAAATTTTAAAATGTATCTATGGTATAACATACGTAAACTTCAAAGACGGGAGCGACTGCTACTCCTGCTGTCCTCTGCATCCGCCACAGCTGTGGACAGTATCAAAATTGAATTTTGAAATAGGTCAATATACTCATTCTAATACTGTATCCAAATCATCGAATATTTTCTTTTTGGTTTTCTTCAAAGAAAACGGTAAAATTATGATGCAATAAGAATTGATTTCATCTGATTCTATTTCTTCTAAATTAGCTTTTAGAAAAAACAAGTACAATAGCCTTGATCAATTAAACAAATCCAACAAGGAAGCTTGAATTTCGATGACAAATTAACATTCGAAGAACTTCATATATTCTCTTCAGCTGTTTGTTTTGTTGTGTCTTTCTTGCTTGTTAAATGTGAAATAACATTTGCCGATTATTTGTTGTAATAGCTAAACTTATTGTCTTCATTTTTATTTCTAATGATTAATTTACATTTTAGCTGACTTTTATGACTTATAAAATGCAACAAATAGTGCACGTTATTGCCATCAAAGCATCAGCAGATCGATGATCTACTAGTGACTAATTTTGAATCCAGTAAAATATAAGCTATCTTGACTTTTACATGTCATCAGCAATTACAGTAAAACCTCCCTATTGTGAACATCATCGGGACCATTTGAAAAAATAATAACGTTCTGATTATTTTTCTAGAAAATAATAAGTTTCCTATATAGTATACTCATGAATTATTTCACCAACTGATTCAAGTAATTCATTTCCTATTTGAGTGCTCTTCAAAAAATAACATTCATAGTGAGTATGTGAATGTTCAGAAATTTTTGACGTCCCTCTACTCTCTATTCAGATTTGTCCACTATTGACATATTTTCTCTCCTCTTTTGCTTGAACGTCCTATATCGTTAACCTTAACATATACCTGTACAGTTCCAAAACAACAGTGGCTTGATGCAGATGATATATGATTTTTTTTCCTCGAAACTCATCTATAAATTTAAAAGTAGTATATTTTTGTTGGCTATCTAAAATTTGAAGTATAAAGTTTTTGTTAAGTTACAGGAAAACTGTTTGAGCTTTTTATTGATCAATGTGACTTCAACGAAGTGGTATATCGAGATGTCATGAAAATCTCTAGACTACATCTACAGTAGTTTAGTTATTCTATATGACGCTTCGAAACTTTTTGACAGTGTTCACGATAAATAGATGAGATGAGAAGTATATAAATGAAGACACAATATAATTTCATTTCAACTTTATCATTATTTTAATTGTCTGTATTACATATGCTTGCGTGTGAATGCTAAATTCTATTACAAAATGTTCTTAATAAAATAAAACAATAGCAAAAATAAAATGTAATTTCATTTTAATGACAAGTCGGAAAAACTAAGAATATTTCTTTATTGATTTTTTTAACATTCTTGAAAAGTAGATTATCTCATATTCTTTTCAAACATTATAATTATAGTAGACTTCTTGCTGTTTAATTGCATTTCGATCTTTGGATATTTATTTGTGACACGCTATTTTTTTTTTAATATTAGCAATCATGAGTAAACTCTTATAGTTAACTTCTGTCATGATGTTTATCAAAATAAACAAAATGACAATCTTTATTGAAGAAGCAAACGTAGAAAAAAAAGAGAAATATTACAAATTTGTATGAGATAGAAAAATAAGATAGCATAACAAAATAGATTTGATTAATTTTTCGTAATAGGATAATGAATATGTTTATGAGCATAAATAAGCAATATCTTCTAATTTAAGACTAAATCTGTCTACACAACCAGCTAAAACATCGCCGGCCAATTTAAGTTTTCGTTCTTGTAAATTACTAATTCGTTCTTCAATTGTATTTTTTATCATTAATCGATAAATATGTACATCTCTTTGCTGACCAACTGTAAGAAAAAAAAGCACAATTTATTTTTCATAGTGAATAAAGAGTTTCAATTACTTCGATATATTCGATCACATGCTTGTTGTTCATTTTGTGGATTATAAGATAATTCACATAAGAAAAGATGATTACCACCAACAAGATTGAGACCTTCACCACCAGCTTTCAATGATAAAAGTAGAATCTAAAATAGAGATAAGAAATAAATATTTAAATTTAAAGAAATTAATCTTGACCATGTATTTCTTTTCATCACTATTAAATGCTTGTACAATTGCTTGTCGATCACTAATTTTAATTTCACCACTAATTGTTAGAGAACGTATATGATATTGTTTTAAATGGTGTCGAACAATATTGAGCATGCCTACCCATGATGAAACAACAACACCTATCATTACAAAAAATAGTTATCATACTACATATATGTTTCTAGGTTCCGAAAAATAGATATTCGTCCTGTCAAAGTTTTTAAAAATCGCTCCTCCGTAAGAGAAAATCTAGACAAAACACTAGTTTGTATCATGCAAATGAGGGCCTATCGAGATTTATCTATTAATAGTATGTATAACATATTTTTAATATACTAAAAGAAATTCGTAGTTCTTAAAATTAGTTTGCCCTATCAGTCATATAAATCCTAGAAGTTGCTGATTAGAAGCTACTGATTCTGTTTGAATATTGTTATAGATATGATAATAAGACAATAATTAATTCTTACATTTTTCTCCTTGTTGATTAACAATTAAATTAAGTTTGTTTAAAAGACAATTAAGTTTTGTACTTAAAAATGTAAGATCATATTGAAGTTCAGTATCTTTTGTTAACGATTGAATATTTTTATCATTTAATGTATCACTTAAATCTAATTTGAACATTGACAATTCTAATGCAACATCATCTTTATCATCAAATACTTCATCTGTTGATAAATCTTTGACTAATGATAAATGATTACATGCTTGACGTAATTTAAGCCTTAATGAAAAATAATGAATAAAATAAAATAAAAATATTTTTCGTATTAAAATATGTTTACATTAATGTAAAAAGAACAACTGTATTTGTTTTCTTTTTTTCACGTCGATTACGAATGAATAATTTATAAGCATCAGTCATTTCAGTTTTAATACGTTGATAATGTTTTATTTCTTCATCAGTTAATGTTAACCAAAGATTTTCTATTTGTTTAGATGGTAATGGTACAAGTAATTTACCATTTAAATCATAATCAGTTTTTGTTCGTCGAAGTATTAATGAACGTACAATTGTTTTCATACGTTCAATAGATTTATATTGATTTGATGAAAATAATTTCCATGTTGAATATATATCAAATGGTGAATAATGAAGAAAATGAAGAAGTGAATAAAAATCATCAGCTTTATTATGTATTGGTGTTCCAGTTAATCCCCAACGATAAATTGTATCAAGTGATGAACACGCTTGAGCTGTTTGTGATTTATGTGAACGTATTCGATGTGCTTCATCAAGAACAATTCGTTGCCATTTTACAGCAAATAATGGATTCTAAAATAATAATAATAGCAATAGTGAAATTTTCAATGTAAAATAAAATAATCTACTTTAATTTCACCCGATGTATATTCAGCTCGTACTAATTCATAAGACGTAAGTACAATACAATATTGTCCAAAAGCACGAATTGCGCCACCAGTTGGAATATCTTTTTTACGTGATGAACCATGATATATAAAACATCGCATACGACTATATTTAGTTATTTCACTTTCCCAATGACTCATAAGTGTAGCTGGACATATAACAAGTGTTGTTGGAATAGCTTGAATTTTTGTAGAATTGAATATTTGTTCGAAAGATTCTTGTTTTATTGAATTCATTCGAAGTTGAAGAAAAGCAATTGTAGTTACAGTTTTACCAAGTCTAAGTAAAAAACAAAAACAAAAACAAACATCATCAAATAATAATTAATAAAACTGTACTGTACCCCATATCATCAGCCAAAATTCCTACAGCATATGAAAACATTTGTCAGACAAAATCCATTAAAGTGAAAATTTTTACTTACCACCAAATGGTGGATTACTTTCACGCCATTCCATCCAAGCAAGTGCATGTCGTTGATAACCATGTAATGTAACATTACGAAGAGATAGTGGTTGTGGTGATTCTTGTTCTGGTCGTGGACATTTTTCCATATTAGCAATAAGTTGTTTCAAAGCCACTTCCACTTCAGGCATACGTTTTCCAATACTGAATAAATTTTGTGCTGATTGAATATGTTTTAAACTACTGATTGTTGGAGTTGGTGTGATAATAGGATCAATGATTTGAATTGTTCTCATTGATGAAGTACCATTTGAATTTGTTGCCTGCGGTGGAAGAACAAATGGACGTTGATTTGGTCGCCAACGAGCAGTAGGCATTGGAAATGCAGATAATTTAACATTCGGATTTCCGATGGATGTCTAAAAACCAGCTGTTCTTTTAAAATATGTTTATATGAATAAAATAGAAAGAAACAAAATCCTTTAAGTACTGTGAGAGATTTTATTAAATCAAAAGAAGAAAAAAAAAAGCAATGAATGAATGGCTTCGAAAAGAATACCTTGATTTCAGTTGTATTTGAAAATGAACCAAGTTTTGATGGTGGTTCAGGACGGCTCCAAAGTTCATTGAGTTTTAATTGAGTTGAACTCATCTGAAATTAAATAAACATGATTAATAATGTATTAAATAACAGAGAAGAAAGTTAGTTCCAACGCTCTGTAAAGATAATAAATTTCATACTGATAAACAGTAGAAACAAACAACATATAATATACTATTATGTATAATAACAGAAATTAAACAAAGCGAAATCCATAATATTATGAACAAGTAAAATAATTTATTTGTCGAAATTCATACACAAAAAAAAATCGTACATTTCATTTCATTCTTATGTGGTCAAATTTGATTTGAACGCTTTATTCCACATTGTATACATCAATCATAGATCGATCGAGTCGAAAACTTAACGAAAATTATAAGTAGTTGTCGTTAGTTATCGATAACTGATGTCAATGTGTAATCTCATCTTAGTGTAGCTAGGTACTCTTTATGATGTTTTTCTATTCATAGTAATGACAGTGTAGATGGTTGTTCGTTATCTAAAATGAATTTCGTTCATTAAATATAATAAGAACTTCTATTGTCTTTTGTATTAACCAGTTCTTCTGAGATTTTCTTTCACGAATATTTCATAGAATAAGAGTATAGATTAGTATCATAGTCATCGATCGAATTCGTATGATTTCTAGATGAATATACGAAAGAAAGTCAACTGTCTATATCTATTCAGCGAAATGATTAGAAAAATAAAGAGATGAAATCTGGCATGCATTGAAAAGGATTAAAGAATCTTTTTCATAACTTTTCTATGCAATAATCTATATTGTATTAAAATACAACAACATCATCCATGTTTATTTGACTGCATTTTATCAATGATATATCTAATAAATTTTTTATTTGTAACGTAATATTTCAAATATGCTAATTGTTACGTTATTAGTCTTTGATTGATAGTCCAGTTTCTTTTTATTTCATTTACAATTTCCCTTTCAATCAATTTTCAAAATGGAATGTTATTTTAAATTATGATACTAATATTATGAAATATGAAAATTTTCATGCTCTCCTTCTGTTTAATCTGAAAACTAGAAATCTTCATATTGTGTACAACAAAATCTTGTTTCATTGGCAATTAGATTTTCTTAATGAATAGTAGTTTGAAGCTCTACTAGCTGTCAAACTACTAACATCAAGAAAGCTGATATTGATGTGAATAAAGATCATCTTTGAGACGATGTTTTTTTATTGTCCTTGATAATCTTCCTAAGAGAACGTCGTTTTACTGCGTAAGTTATTCACGTGCGTCATGTTTCAAAACATGGCGAAAGAAATCTATTAATTTGTCAATGAGGTTTGAGTAGATCGATTATTATCGTTCGTCTCTCCACTCATCAGCCTGCAAAATTACACATGAATGGTTTAAACAATGCTCTATTCATATTTATAATGACATATATATTATATATATACATATTTGATGAAATTATTTGTAATAAGATATTATATTCTTTCACAAACATTTAAAAATAATTGTTTTTTTTCTGCGAAATATGTTTCATCGTGCTGAAGCTGCATTAGCTAGAGGTCTTGGTCTGGGTGCATATGAATTATATCATCATCAGCAATATGGTAATTTTGGTTTTGGACATCCTTATCATCCTGGTTTTGGATATGGTGCTCCATACGGATATGGTTACGCACCCTTTGGACATCACCACTATGGATATCATCATATTTTTTAAAAGAAATATTGTATATTTTTTTTTAACATTATAAATGTGCTCTCTATTTTTATTATAAAAATACAACGATTAAATTTTTAAAAGGGCTCAAGTTTTGTTGTTTTATAAGTTTGATTCTACAAGTTTGGATAAGTTGGTAAAGTAATCTAATCTAAAGAATAGATAACTATTTTAATTTGTAATAGGATGTCATACAAAATTCGTGGTCTACCTTTTTAATCATCGTGAATGAAAGATCATGTAGAAAATTCTATAAGTTCAAAAATTTAGCATTCTCTGAGTAACTTTTGAATAGACATGAAAGAATCATTGAAAGTACTTTCATTAACTTTTAAAATAGTGATTATACGTTTTTGTTTTTCGTTAAGTCAATCAAAACAAAACTGAATAATACTTTAAAAGATAGATTAAGTTTTGCTCTACACAGCTGTATATTTAGATCTTGTTTAAATAGCTTTTTGATAATTATCTGCTATTTTTCATTAATTCTACAAAAAAAATCAAAAAACATTCGGACCGACAATNAATTTTGCTCTACACAGCTGTATATTTAGATCTTGTTTAAATAGCTTTTTGATAATTATGTGCTATTTTTCATTAATTCTACAAAAAAAAAATCAAAAAACATTCGGACCAACAATAGATTCTTGTGAGTTCGAACGAACGCAAAAAGCTACGCAAGATGCAGCTAAAAAGTATCCAAAAGATATACATAGTGTATTTTAATTTAGTCCACAAGATCAACTACCATTGCTTGTATCTAGCACTGTTTTATGCTATATTCAAAACTTGTCAATCAAATGAAAACATAATTAAGAGGTTTTTTGCAACGTAAAGAGGTTTTAGGTGTGAGTGTTTGCTCGTTATCTAAAACAACTCTTGTTTAGCAAACATAACCAGTTTCATAATCATTGATCGAATTCAACGAAGTAATTAGGAAAATAAAGACATGGAATCTGGCATACATGGAACAGGATTAAAGAATTTTTTTTCATAACTTTTCTATAAAGGTTAATTGACTGCAATAATCTATATCATATTAAAATACAACAACATCAGCCATGTTTATTTGACTGCATTTTATCAATGATATATCTAATAAATTTTTTATTTGTAACGTAATATTTCAAATATGCTAATTGTTACGTTATTAGTCTTTGATTGAAAGTCCAGTTCCTTTTTATTTCATTTATTATTTCTCTTTCAATCAATTTTCAAAATGGAATGTTATTTCAAATTATGATACTAATTATGAAATATGAAAATTTTCATGCTCTCCTTCTGTTTAATCTGAAAACTAGAAATCTTCATATTGTGTACAACAAAATCTTGTTTCATCGGCAATTAGATCTTTTTTAATGAATAGTAGTTTGAAGCTCTACTAGCTGTCAAACTACTGACATCAAGAAAGCTGATATTGATGTGAATAACGTTCATCTTTGAGACGATGTTTTTTTTATTGTCCTTGATAATCTTGCTAAGAGAACGTTATTTTACTGCGTAAGTTATTCACGTGCGTCATATTTCAAAACAATGGCGAAAGCAATCTATTCATTTGTCAATGACGTTTGAGTATTTCAATAATTAGCGTTCGTCTTTACACTTATTAGCCTGCAAAATTACACATGAATAAATTAGACAACGCCTTTTTCATATTTATAACGGTATATATATATAAGGCGAAATTATTTGTAGTAAGATATTGTATTCTTTAACAAGCATTAAATAACTGTTTTTTTTCTACGAAATATGTTTCATCCTGCGAAAGTTGCATTAGCTGCACGTCTTGGTCTGGGTGCACCTCAATTCTATCGTCATCACCGATATAGTAATTTTGGTTTTGGATACGGTGCTCCATACGGATATGGTCACTCGGGATATACACACATCCGCCACCGTGGACATCATTATATTTATTAAAAGAGATGTTGTACTCTTTTTTTAACAATGTTATTCTAGCTTTTATTTTCATTATAAAATTACAGAAATCAAATTTTTAAAAGGCCTGAAGTTTTGTTGTTCGGTTAGTTTAATTCTACAAATTTGGACTAGTTGATAAAGTAATCTAATGTAAAGGATAGATAAATACTTTTTGAACATACTTGAAATTGTAACGTATTAAATTGTCATCAAGTATCAGATGAAGTTTCAGAAGCAGAATTCTCATGAATGATCATAATCTTCTCTACCATTCACTGTTCAATGAATTTTTACGAAATACATCATATTTCATTGCCGTGCTTAAAAAAATTATCAATGACGCTTTTATTGTTTATAATTATTTTGACATATTCAAAACCCGAATACTTATTCGGACAATTGAAATAAAGAATAGATTTAGGTTAGTTTGCCTGCCGACAATGAATAAAAATGTTTACCTAATATAATAAACAACTGTATGCATGTGAATCAAACAATCGTTCAGAATTGGTCTCTATATAAATAGGCATTAAATAATAAATGGAGGAAAACTTACAAGAACAAAACGAAAGAGATCATATGACAAAGTAAATATAAATCATCTCATAGAGACTTCATACTCGAAAGTCCAATAGTTCAAATACGGAAAAACATTATAAAAAAATCTGTAATATCATTTTTTTTTAAATAAACAAAACGTTGAGGCACTTAAAATATCATCAAGTATCTGTAGAAAAAGTCTCAGCTCGATTGGGTATACTATGTCTGAGAAACTAAGCTAATTCTGTTTTTTTTGCGTACATCTGATAAAACGAAGTTTCCTTATTTTCCAATAAAAAACAAAGAAACACCTTATCTTTTCGTTTTTTTTTTTTTAATTTCAAGGTTATATTTCGAAACATATTCAATAGATCGAAGACATTTAAAAGCATATGTAGAGTAAAAAACAATCAGAGAAATGTTCTCTTAAATTGCTTCTTGCTTTCAAAACCAAGACTTAAGTATTTAGCGTTGATCACTAGGATGGGTCTTTATTTATTTCAAAAAAAAAAGAGAAAGCAAAAAAAGAAAACAAAATAAATATACAAAATATCATCATATAACAGTTTTTATTTCTAATTTAGAATCATCATTTTCTGTTATTTCATCTTGAGTCGTAATATATTTTGTAACTGCTGGAAATTGTTTACAAAAAAACTTATCAAATTCTTCATCTCCCATTCGTACAATATGAATACGAATAAATTCTATAGCACCCATGATATCGGGATGACATATTTCATGAGGTCGTAAATCGCTGAGAACAGCTTTAAACCGAATAACCGTAGGTTTATCACTTGGCTAAAAAATAAGCAGACAAAACAAAAAGCAAAATAGTCTAATTGAATTATTCCATTTATAGAAAAAAAGAAAAATATTTACATTAGCAAATTCTTCCATTTCTTTTAAAAGAAGTATTATTATATGATCTTCGCTATAATCTGATTGGATCATTTGCAATAAATCAACATACCTATTTAAACAAAAAAAAAGATTTTTTTTTCAAAAAGTCAATGTAAAAATTCTTTTTTTTAAAGAAACCATGATTGATATTTGAGATAAGCAGCATCGATTTTCTTTTTATCTTGATCATAACGTAAATGTTTTAATAAACGATCAAGTATAGTTAATGGCGGCATGTTTTGTTGAAGTTCACGTAATTTTGTTTGACAATAATAAAGACGATCATTATCGACTTGTTCAAGTTTATTATTTAAAATAATTGTTTGTTCTTCTGTAAAATCATTAAAATCTCGTTTGATTTTATGTAAAATTTGTGCATGACGTTTTGATTGACCTGATCTAAAAATATTGTCTTTTGTTTTTGAAGAAATAAAAACAAACAAGTTTTTTATTCAATACCCAGCACTTGTTGTTGAACGACGTTTAACATTTGTAACAAGTTTATGGTCAGTTTCACGTGTTCGACGTACTTTTTCTTGTTCCTTATTAACATCTGTCGTATTTTCTAATCCAAATATACGTTTAAGATCATCATTATCACCCACACGTAATAAACGTATTTGTGCTTCCTAAAAATTTATAAGTTTTCGGTAGAAAATGTTTTGTTTTTTTTATAAAATAATATTTAAAATTAAATAATAAATAACTTACATTTAATGGTAAAGGTTCCTCAGAATTTTTTACTTCTATTTTTTGACTTTTTACCCATCGTTTAAGTAATGCATCCGGACTACGTCGTCGTTCCACAATTGATGCTAAACGACCTAATGTAGCACGACCAGTTGATTGAGCAAAATTAGTTGATGTCGATGTTCGACTTGTATTGGTTATGAATAGAGCAGGTATAACTCCGGTTGAACAACGTGCATTTGTTGTTTGATGACTACTATCTAAATTAATATTATCGGTCGAATCGCCTTGATTACTTCTTGATGATGATGATTCATTAAGATCAGAATCAATATTAGTCGAATTTAATTGTAAATCTAATCGTTCACTAGCATCACTTAATCTACTACGACTTCCAATTTGATCATCTTTGATGAAAACAAAACAAATATATGAAAATAAAACAGTTTATTTTTAGTTATAAATATTTACCAAAACCAGTTTCAGGTAAACGAGTTATACTTGATTCAACACTTAAATGTTGTTTTCGTGAAGTCTACAATGAAAATTGAAAAAAAAACACTTATTTTTGTTTATTTATTGAATTTTAGATTGAAATAATAAAGATAAAGAATATCAAACTTTTTACATCCATATTCACAGCTGCTGTTCGTAATGATGTAATGGCATTTTCTTTGGATGTATTTGTTGTTGTCGATGTTAATTTAGGTTCAGATGGAAGAAATCTTGTAAAATGTCCTTTGTTAGATTCATGTTGTTTTTTGGTTTGTTGATGATGATGATAATGTGCATGTGAACGAGAATCATTTCGTAGCCTGTATTTACAAAAAAAAAAAAACAAGTGTTAAGACACAAAAGAAAGAACAACAAACAAGATACATCTAAAAATGGAAATAACGAAATCAAAATACTTACCATTGATCAATATTCCAACATCCACTTATTAGTTCTGACCAATCTGGTCGACCCATAGCTCGTAATAACCATAGAATACAACATAATTGACGATATAATCCATCTCTAAAAGAAATGAATTATTAACTAAATAAAAAAAAAGAAAATAAATTTTATTTTGAATTAACCTAAAAGGCATATGTCTTGTAAGACGTAATCTTGCTGAGAGACTACTATAACGTGGTGTAAATGGACGCAATGTTGCTTGTCGAATATTATTACGATTCAATGGTGGAGCTGATTGACATAATTTCATTGAAATAAATGATACTCTATTTAAAATAAAAATATTTTAATTGTTTTTTAGTCGAAATTTTTCAATAGAATATCTCACTCAGGTGGATGATTTTTACGTAATTCAGTTATCTCTGTGGTATCTGTGCTAGTTACATTTGTATTTGTGATTGTTCTTGGTGACATAATATCATCACGAATATCACTCACGCTGTGATTATAAAATGTGTTGACCAATAGTGCAAGTGTACAAAATACGAAAGCACATATAAATTTATTATAACTTACCTTGATCCTTCCATTTCATCTTCTTCCTCAAAATCATCAAGTAACCTATCATATAAAATATCCGACTCCTTTTCATCATTACTAACACTAGCCGTTCCATGAGTATCGGCAGTATCCACACGATTAGTGTTCTATTAACAAATTAAAAAATAATGATAAATTTCTTACATATGAAATATTTTTAACATACGGGTCGAGGAAATTTTCCAACAACATCTTTAATACTATGACCCAATTGAACACTTTTTAAAATATCACTATAAAAGAGATTAATGTCAAAACAAAAAAAAATTCTATTTATTTATGAAATAGTTTCTATAAGCAACGGATGATGACTCAAATTGAATTTGTAAAACATTTTTCTATACATATAGTACGAAAAACAACAAATCAAGCCGTGAATAATAGATTGATTTTTCTCTGTCTGGGGCACACCTCTCTTTTTCACAAGTGTATAATAAACTTGACGAACATTATTTCTTTCACGGTTTTTGTCCTCAATCAATATCAATACAGTTCTATTGTGTTCGTATTTAATAAAGAAAAAAGAAAACGATTTTAACAAGTATTTTTACCTTGATTTTTTCATTTGCTTCTGTTGAGCTGTTTGTAAACGTCGAATATTTGTTTCAAATTGTGTTTTCATCTATTAAAAGAAAAGAAAATTATTTATTTCTACAGATTGTATATTCGTACCAAACTTTCATCGTGTCCAACAGAACCAGATTTAGGTCGATTGAATCCATTCCCATCACTCGTTATTTTTGAGGTTGCTTTTGCAGCAGTTGCATTCGATGTTCGTTCATTCTAAATTATCAAAATACTTGATTATTCTTTTTTTTGGAAATATACTCTTACGGTCATAGGTTTCGAAAGTTCAGGTGGTAAATGAACTGGATCAATGCCTTGATACGGAACTGTTCTTGGACAACACCAACCTTGCAATTCTTGAGCTTTTCGTCGAGCATAATTTTCTTGTCGTACAATATCCCGTGAAGGAAACGATGGTTCACATACATGTAAAGTTCGAATACGTACACGAGATGTTTGCGATGTTGCAGTCGACGATGTCATCGGTCTGCTATAATCGTTGTTCGATTGCGAAACAAGCATATTGAATTGATCAAAAAGAGAAAAAGTAATGTATTCCTCTGTATTTGTTGCAAGACTTTGTTTGTCTTATAATGCTTGATGTGTATGCTTTTATGTGACAGCCATTTTTTGATTTCTTACCTTCTCGCCAACCCCTCATTTTTTTTCTCTCCTTCTCACTTTACACTTTCGTTACTACAATCAATGAATGTTGACAGAATAGAAAACTAATTGTAATAAATTGTCGCATTTTGTAGAGAACTCTTTCTCTGCAATTTGATAATGAGAAGTTTTTATAATCAACAAAACAAAAACTAAAATGGTTCTTATTACGTTGTTTATATTAATTAAATATTTATATGAAGAGAAAAAAAAACTTTTTTTTTATAAGCTGAATTCGACTCCTCAATATCATGACACAGTGGATTTCAGAATAAACATGAGCAAAAGTCAAGTCTTCTATGTATATATTTTTACCATTAGTGAAGGACACAATGTTTTTGTTAATCAAAGCTTTTAGATAAATTTTATATAAAATGCATTAGAACGATTGTTTTTGTTACATCGCAAGAAAAATATTAAAAAGAAAAAGAAAAAGAACAAAAAAGAACCTTATTAAAATTTTAACGACAAAATCAACAAATCGGCCCTTGACCGACACCATCGACTTGTGACATAAATGAAACTTTATCAAGAACAATTAAGAACGTAACATTTTCAATAGCACGGATTGATGATGAAGAATAAATAAAAAAAAAATCATCTCAAGAAGTTTGAACATAAAAGAAAATCTATATATGTATGCTTATTAGTATTTTTACTCTAACATTTCATTGATCTTTCAAATAAAAAAAATGATTTTATTATTATCAATTAGATATAATTAGACATGAACGATTAAAAT
The DNA here is from genome assembly GCA_905329745.1 of Rotaria sp. Silwood2. Lineage (NCBI taxonomy): Eukaryota > Metazoa > Rotifera > Eurotatoria > Philodinida > Philodinidae > Rotaria > Rotaria sp. Silwood2. The sequence continues at coordinate 88,388 of CAJNSZ010000057.1, read as the reverse complement.
GATGACAAAAAAGAATTTGAACGTTCTATCATATTTATTCTTAAAAATCCATATAATAAATCTTATTCTTGACAAAAATACTTTTAAATCGAAATTTGATCTATTTACAGTTTTGATGAAGATCGAGTTTCAGTTAAAATATAGTACCACTACATTTATATTGCCATATAATTTGGCAGAGATCGCATGAGATTACGATTGAATAGTCATTTACTGCATATATTAAAAATTTATTTCAACAAAAACATGTTTCATTGTTACAATAGTGTTGCTAAACCAACAACTTAAAAATCAGACATTAATCAGAAAGAGCAATTTTTTTTACAAACTAGCGATTATTGTGTTATCGAGATGAGATCGATTCGATTTAGTTCCAAAAAACCCTTAGTGTTGGACACTTTTACTAAACTCAAAAATTGTTCACGAAAAAAGTAAACAAACAAGCTGTATATAGCATGATTTACTTATTTTTACTATTTTTCTTCAGTTTCTCGTATTGCTGCAAAACTTTTAAAGTTTCTCATTTTCATATGGTTGAATAGAGTATTCATTTCTCTGTCGAATTGTATATTTTTTTTACGGATTTATTTCTTATTTTAATAGTGTTGATTGATCTATCAATTCATATAATTATAGTCTGATTTAGTTGAGGTCTTATAGGTAAATTTTGGATTATGCAAATAATACTAAAACCTTGTTTTCTTTTGTTATTACAAAAATATCTAAAAATTTCAATAATAAAATAAAATCATTGAGATATAAGCGTGCCAAGCTTTTTTAAATGATTTTCGAAATTTATTGCAATCTTGGTTAGAATGCGAAACAAAATCTATACAATTCAATAGAGTTAATAACGTCAACTCGATATTATTATTCATATTTTCTGTTTTTTTTTTTTAAATATATTTTATTAAGGGTAGGTGTGAGAGAGGGAAAAACCCACATCCACATTCACATCTACACTCTAATGAAGCTACGATCTAAAAAAGATCAGAAAGTAAGAAGAAAAACATTCAAGTTTCAGGAGATTTGACAACCCTCTTTGACAATACTTCAGATAAAATTTAAAAAAGTGACCAGAATCATCGTTTAAATATTTATCAATTGCAACTATCTCTAATCCATCTGTCGATATTGGTTTACAATCTTATCAATGTTACAATATTACCCCAACTATTGCATATTATCATGATAACTAATTCCGAGATAATAAGTAGGTTCTATCAATAATTATTGATGATGAAAGGTCATGAATCTTTTCGAAATTTATACTAAATCTACATTGATGTTATCGATTTGTTTATCATTCAGTGAAGGCATATCGTTTTATAGAAAAGATCGCACGTGTTCGAAGAAGATTTCAAATCAACTTTTTCATTCGTTTTGATCTTTAATTAAGAAATTTTTCGATAAATTAAAATATTTTTATTTCACTTTAAATTCAAAAAAGATACAACAACATGAATTTTAATGTATTATTATTTTTTTAACAAAATTAATTGCCGAATGATTAATAAAATCCGATTGATATAGATAAAAGATTTGGATTTTTTCGTGCTTTTATATAATAATCATTTCTTCATTATCTATTTCAACTTTAATAAATATTGTATCATCTTTAATATATTCAAATGATGTGATTGTGTCCAATTCTGTAAATTTCTGTGCACCAAAACTTGCATTTCTTTCTGTTACAGGACGACCTAAAAATGGCTTATTTTCTTTGCATATATTTGGTTTAACACTATATATTATAGGACGACGATTATCAATATCTTCACATTGATCAAGTAATGTAAATGTGACACGATGTGAAAATGGCCAAGATAATAATGCATCATAATCACCACGACAAACACATATAAATAATGAAACATATTTTCCTTTCGCTAAATTAATTCAATAAAGATATAGTTAAATATTTTATAAAACAATTCTCACCTTTTCCATCGCCATCTAAACAGATTGCAAGTGCTACACGGTAACCATGTCGACTAGTTAAAAATGGTGGACTGAATAAAGTTGTTTTCTTATTTGCACGTGCTTCTTGTGCTCGTTCCTATAAAATTTAAAAGAAAACGAAATGAGTTTTTCATCTAAATAATCTTCAATTTGTGATAGATATCCAAGAATTTTTGTTCATAAAAAAAATTATTATTATTTATCTTTATTTGCACCTGATAATGATCAATTTTCCATATATATTGAGCTCCATAAGTTTTTTCTAAAGCATTAACTTTTTTTGCTAATAATTCAATCCATTTTTTTTGTTCGTTCATACGTTCTTCAAATGCTTGTAATAATTTTTTTTGTATTGCAATTGTTTTTCCAGCTACATTTAAATGCAGACCTGGAGAGTCTTTTATATGTTTAGTAATGTCTATTCGTTGACCACGATATTCACATCCACAATCAATAAATGGACAAGATAATTCTTGTTTTGGACATTCATTTTCTAAATGATTTTGCATCTAGATAAAATAAGAATAATCATTTAACATAATTAATAAAATTATTTACTTGACCACGTTTTAATTCTTGATTTGAACATTGATTTGGACAAGGAATTTTAAATTCAGTACAAGTATTTAAATGAGGAATTTCATCTTCGAATATAATACTTGCCTTACCTTAATCAAGATAATAAAATTTATTATTTATATTAATAATTAAAAAATTATTCATACAAAATTCACAAATAACTTTTCGTTTTGAACAATCTTCAGCTTGATGTTTAGTCATATAACGTCTTTCGCATTTTACTCCACATCCATTCACACAATCGGATAATATAAATCCACATATTTCTGTATGAGCCTAGTTAAAAAAAGATGTCATCAACTTTTGTTATATGTAATTCAATGATAAAAATCTACTTACTGAAAAGTCTTTTAATATTCCCTTCCAATCACAGCCTTTATCTTGTTTTGCACAATAAATATCGAGAGTTTGAATTTCTTTTTGTAATACTTTATCATTAACAATTCTATCACGTGATATTGGTTGTTGACAACTTGGACAACGGAGAGCAACACTAAACAAAAGATAGAATTCTTTATATGATTTTAAAGAAAAATTTCTATGCATACCGCATAATATCCGGCAAACAACTCGAACATACATGATGACCACAATCTTCAAATTGAATGGGAAATTTTAAATAACTATTGCATGCTAGACATTGATATTTTGATTCAAGTTGTCCATGTTTCCATTTCGGTTCTGGTTCAGATTTTCTGAAAAAAAATATACAAATTAAGTTTTGTTTTGCAATAGTGTACAAATTAGAAAGTTGAATTCAACTTTCACGTTTGACATATGAGCAAAATTAAAACATGAGTATCTCAAGATAATGATGTTTTCAAGATCTCATTTTTTAAAATTTTACATGTATATTAAGTTATTCTAGATACTTTGAAAAAAATCAGCGTTATAAAGCTTTATTCAGAGAAGTTATTAGTAAGAAAAAAATGTTTAAAAGAACATCTACTTTCACTTCATGAATTTTAGTCTTAGAAAACTCCAAATGAACGCAGCATTTTTGAACATTGAATGTAGACAACTCATGATATTAGCATAACTAGATTTTTCAAAAAAATCGATTTACTTTTTGTTAGTAACATGATGGAATACGTTTATTCAAACAAAAAAGTGTTCTGAAAAAAACTGAATGAGAATTTCAAAACCAATTTCAAACGGTACTCGTGCCAGAGAGTCTATCCTGAAGCTTTCGGATTTTTTTCTCATATGATTAGAGAATTATTCTCTAATTACTTTTTAATTAATAGTCAGCTGAACAAGCCAAGTTAGAAAAAACTTATTCAGAAAAAAAATCCTTGTAACAAATCAAAGTCAAAAACAAAAGGTGGATATGCTTGGATTTGTCTGACTTGATGTATATATATATATATATGGTTTTTTCTTTATATTTAATAAATTATGAAAATACGGCTGATGGGTATCTCCTAGGAACATTTTTTAATAAATCTTTTATATGCATTTTGTCAACTAGATCCTAATAATCGACTTAAGTAATTCTTAATTCTAATTAATTATTCAAGCATTATGAATGTCTAGTAGGATCAAAGCTATGTTTAAAATGAAGTGTAAAAAAAAGTTATTTACCGCTTGGCTAAATCTGTCACTGGACATAATCGAGCAGGGGATGTAATTGCACTACGAAGTGATACCATAGAACCTTCATAAGTAGGAATATTGAGTGGTGATTCCGTCATGTTTTATAGACAAAATTTTAAAAAAAATGAACTTGGATGTATAATTTTTTAAACTGAATAGCATTTCTTTCTTATTTTTTTCTTAGCACTTTAAATATGTAATAAAGTACGTCATCAAATATTCACACCTTTTTTTCTTTTTTATATTTTTGATTTAAAATAAAAGACGACATTTATGAAAACGAGTTAACACAAAATTACTTTTTTTAGCAGAAAAAAAAAGAAAGTAAAACGGAAATAAAATAAGAATTAGAGACATTTTCTCATATGAAAAAAGTATATATATCATAGTTTGAGTTTCTTTTTCCAAGAATGCATCCTATCCTTCAATAGTATGACATGCTATTTGCATAAGTTCGGATCGATGAAGAGAAATCTAGAGAAAAATATCTCGGGAACTCAATGTCAATAGATGACGTCAAAACTTGTTTTTATTTGTTTTTCTTTTTATAAACACTGTCAAATAATAAAAAGAATATTCTTCAATTGACAATATCTTATTTGAATATAATCGATCAATAATATATTCTCTTTATTGAGCTATTCTTTACTATGGGCATCAATTTCACCGGTTATTGTTACATCATCAACATCTATCTTCATTGTTGTTGATCGATCTGGCGTTATTGATAGGTTATATACAGATGGAGCGTGATGTTATAGTAGATTGAGGAGCAAAATGAATTTGTCACTTCCCTCTTCCATTCTTTCGCTTGAATGAACATACCAAAAGGGCGAGTATATATATATATATATGTCTATATACAAATGTGTATATGTAAGAGACTTCTGAAACTCATTACAATATACTACTGTTGACTGAGTTCACATATTCATTCATGTTTTCTTTTGTTGTGTTTTGTTTTTTTTTTCTTTACATTCCGTCACATACGTATTCTCATTTTCTTGATAAAACATCGAAAAGACAAAAGAGGTATCATATTTTGTGTGGCTGCTGGGTAGATGAGACGAAGCAAGAGAATAATTGCTCGTCCAAACACCATACTGTATAACTGCTGTTACGCACACACACATACACGCAATGAATGCAGTACAAAAGAAGAGTTTTTATTTGGAAGAGAAGAGAAAAAGAAACGGAGAAAAGGTGAAGCAGATGCAATTGTACGTTAGAGAGGGTCAAATATGATAGTAAGTTTCAATCGTTTTTTTTCTCTTGTACATCTATGTGATCGATTGATATTCAATAGTTGTGTTAGATACTCATCATCTTTGTTATTCAACGTACTTATTAAAAGAGAGAAGAAGGACAACTGACAGACACCAATACTAATGAACGTCGTATCTATTAGTTTTTCATGTCATAGTTCTATTAGTGCAGTATAATAAATTATACTAGCATCATTTTGTCTGTCTGTTACATTATTTCTCTAATAAAGTGTGATCAGCATTGTCAAAATGTTTATCTAGTAATAGTAAATTTTTCCTCATTTTTTTTCTTGTTTCATCATCATAGGTGTATTTATGAAATAGTTTTTCCTATTTTTTTTTTCAAATAATCGGTACTAATTGTATCGGTTGATATTGTCAAGGTAAGATGTATTGTATGTTTGTATTAGTTAGGCATATCAAAATTATTATAGCTTTTTTAATATACATGCATGTTAAATGCCCTGAAGAGCAAAAAAAAGAAGTCACGGTGACGCAATAGCAAAAAAAAAAATTTTGTTATTCTCATCGGATCCTTGAGTAAACGCGCATAGGAAACGACATCAACAAGAGAAGTACATAGAGAAGAAAAAAAAAGTGGTGGTTTCACTGTATCCATTTTTTTCTTCTTTTGTCCTTCGTTCGAAAAATTGATTTCCTACCGTAGCCATCACATCAACATATATACATAGATCTCCTTGTAAACGCTTCATTTTCCGTGAATACACAAATCATAGTTAACATAAGTAGTAAGCATAAAGTTCAACTTCCGATTTAGTGACTCAAAATCGAGGACATTGTTCTTCTATTACCGTTAATACGATCGATCTACGTCACTTGCTCATAGCTAAGCAATATACATGAAAGAAATTTCTATTCATGTCTATTACATAGTTACATCCTTTCTCATAATTAAATTTGACTTGCACGAACTGTGTTTCTACGAACAATCATAGTCTTGTTCTTTTTTTTTGCATGTTCTTGTCGTGTAATGTCGATTTTTTTTTTCATTGTTTCTATTGTTTTATATACGATCAGCAAGATCTTTTGCGTTTCTCTATAACACATATATCAAGAATCGTTTTCCTTGTCTTACTAAATAACCATCATCGTCTTACAGATATCTTGATTTAGTTTATGGCAAATTTTTATACAAATCTTTATATACTAATCAAAACAGTATGTGTGATGTTGAGTTTCTTCTTGTTCTGCGTTCCTTGTCGCCTCCGGATAATATTTTATTGACAACATCCAAAGAAAGACAGAGAGAGAGACAGCGAGGAAAAAAAAAGATTATGACTGAATGGTTCTAGATATAAAAAAAAAAGAACGAACAACAGGAGAAATGGATCGTGCCTGGTTTCTTCGTGTCGCTCTCTCTCTCTCTCTCTATGCTCGTTTGTTGTTGTCAGAGTAAGTTAGAGTAACATAAAAGAAAGCATATGATGATATACGATAAGAAATATCTCTAACCGAGATGGTTGGCAAACATAGAAAAAGAGCACGTATGATGAGCAAGTTCTTTTTCTTTTTCTTTTTCGTTATTCTTCTGTTTATTTGTCTCTCGTAGATCTCTCTTTTATTCTGTTGATACTATTAGTAAACTAAAATCTATTATTCAAATCAATATTCGTTGTTCTGTTCTTTGTCAACAAAGTTAACTGATGTATATATGCGAAAGGTAGTCGATCGAATGTAATTTGGCATCTTGTCGAAAATGTCAATATTATTTGAAATCATTACTTCTATTTTTTTTCTTCTCCCTCTCTCTTGTTCTTACCACATTCTCTCTTCTTTTACATTTTCTTTTTATTACTTCTTTTTTACCTTCAATAATGTCCCTGTTTGCGATTTAGAAAATGAGTCCAAATTGTTTCGAAACGATGACAACAACAAGGACACAAAACGATATGACCTCATCATCATCAGCTACTCAATCATCAACAACAATATCATCGTCACCATCATCAAATTCATCAATTCCACTTGTACCATCATCATCTTTAGATACACATCATACAGGTGGTCATATAACATGTGTTATTATTGGTGATTCTGGTGTTGGAAAATCCTCATTAGTTGTTAGTTATACAACAAATGATTTTCCAACACAATATATACCAACTGCATTTGATAATTATTCTGTTGATGTTTCTGTTGGTACTCGACTTGTTCATTTCGACATTTGCGATACAGGAGGAAAGGTAAATAACATGTATATTTATATATACAAATGAAAGAGCACTACTGTGATAACCTTGAGACTTCCTAATACACTTATGAGTAGAACATTGATATAATTGTAAAGTAGAAAATATGGGCAATAAGCGTGCTCATAATTATAGTTCTTATTGGTGAGTAAAGTAGGTAAATGTTATTTATTATTATTATTATTATTTTTTTCTTCTATTTCGATCAATTGAAGGGAATGTGTACATTCATACCTGCACTATTTTGTTTGATAGGCAGCGAAAGGAAACACATCTATTTATATTCAACTTGAATAAGAAGCGACAAGAACTCAAAAAGTAGATCAAACATCTTTCTGTTTTTTTTCTTCTACTTTTAACATACTTCACAGATGGAGCGTTTGATTATATTTTTTCAGTGGAGTAGTACTATGATATCAAATAGCATAAAATAATAAATTTTACCCCTAATAAAAACTTGTTAAAAATAGAATTTATGAGCATAGTTGATATTTCATAAGATGATTATGGCCTTTAGATGAATGAAAGTTTTCTCGAAATGTTATATATGTCATCGAATATTTTCATTGACAGCTAATTATAAAAAATACAAAGCTCTCCAAAAAAATGCTCTGTCTAAGTAGACTCCTCTGAGATCTTGGTGCTGATAATTTGGAGAAGCATTTTTTTTGAAATTCGAGATATAATTTCATAGTAATAAGCGTCAAAGTACCGAAAAATGTCATAGCTCTAACGAAAAGGTGACTGTCGAGTTGTATTCTGGTACTTATATGTGCGTGTTAATTTAGAAAATTTGTTTTATTTAAATCATTAACAATGAAAGCTCTAAAAAGTCCAATAGACCGAACGTTTTTCTGAGAACTTCATGTTTTTATGATTAATTATCCATGAAAGTACTTGATGACATGAGTAGCATTTAGAAAAAAAACTTTCTTTCGTCTAAAGGTCATTATCATCTTATGAAATATCAGCTACGCTCATAAATTCTATTTTTAACAATTTCTCATTAAGGATAAAATTTATTGTTTTATGCTATTTCAAATCACAGCACTACCCCACTAGAAAAATATTTTCTTGCACGCTGTATGTATGAGATACTCATTTACTGCCAAAATAAATCGAAGAATTTCTTAATTAATGTAAATTTGATCCGACTTTATCAGATTTCATTTGTTGATAATCGCTTTTTCTTTCCTAATATTGATATAAATTAGATTCGTCATAAGAGATATGTTTGCATGAGAAGTAAGAAGCTTTGTCTTGAGTTTTCAACAGATCAATCGATCAATAATACATTTATCTTTTTCTTATCATGTGTAAATCAATTGTATAAGAACAAATACACTAGAAAAAAAAGTCTTATCAAATGTAATTAAACTAAATAGAAATGATAAATTTAGTTTACCTCGCGGGTCATTTCATTTATTTTCATATTGCCTAGATAATTATAAATCCATTCATTAATATCGTCACGAAACAAAGCAAATAATAATCATAGAAGACACAGTCTCAATAGAATATAAATTGAATAAATTAGAATTATTTAAAAAAAAAAGAACAAAATCTTTATTATTTAGGAACAATTTTCACCTTTACATGGTCTATGTATTCCATACAGTGATGTTATATTACTATGCTTTAGTGTTGTTAATCCCCAATCATTTCAAAATGCAATAACATATTGGTTATCACGTGCACGTCGTTCCAATTCAAAAATTCCAATTATACTTGTTGGTACACAAATGGATCTTCGATCAGACTTACAAACATTATTAACACTTGATCAACAAAAATTAAAACCGGTGACTGAGAAAGAAGCACGTGCACGTGCACAACAAATGCATGCTTGTACTTATATTGAATGTTCATCATTAACTGAAAAAAATCTAAAAACTGTTTTTGATACAGCTGTTCTAACAGCTATTGAATTTCGTGATGGAAATACAATAACATTATCATCAACATCAATTGTGCCTATAATTGAACAACAAAAACAAGATCAAACAACAAATAAACAACAACGAACACGTCATCATCATCATCATCATTCACATTCAATGAAAACTTGGAGAAAACTAGTATCGGGTTGTATTGGTGTTTGAGAATATTTTGTTTATTTGTTGCTCTTTTTTTTCTTTTGTTGCTTGGGTTACATATAAACTTTCTTCTTCTTTTTTTTTTCGTGTATTTGTACGTGTGTGTGTGTGCTCTTTTTTACTTCGATTGTTCGAATGGCAAATTATTCGACAGATGAATTGAAAGTCTTATCAGAAACTGATTTATTTTCACATATGTCAAAATCACTTTCATTAAAAAGTGATTATGCATCTATTAACGAAGAAAATCATTCATGGAGATATCTGGCTAAAACATATTTTGACAATAGTAAACAATTAAAAAGTTCAATATCAAATGTTGTTATAAAAGATAATACATCAGTTAATTATTATAAAAATTTACCAGGTGCTATGCCAATAAGTATGAATGAAATGTTAAAATCTCAAAATACAAATGCACCATGGTTATTTAATATATTAAAAAAAAAATTTCATCGTTCAAGAAAATATAAAAAAGATAGACAATTATCAAACGAAATAGATTCAAATAATTCGATATTATTAGCAGAAGAATTTTTAGAAAAACCAATTACTAATGATGGAAGTAATGGAACATGGATTATCAATGAAAAAGATATTGTTTGTCCTTTAATTAAGGTGTGCAATAGACGAGAGTGATAGCTCGCTCTCAGATCTTATCACATGAGCTGACGACGGAATCTCTTCAAGTGTCAAATCGCTTTTCTACAGAGATGTTTATTTGATGAGTAATACAAAAGTCTAGAGAGGTTTGGTTTTTTTTTTGAGGTTTCATTCTTGATTTACCAGAATTTTACTTAATTTTTCAATAGAAAGCTGTGGTCTCCTTCAGATTACATGAGAGTTTTGCATGAGTATAGTTCTCAATTAGATTTTTCTTAGTATATCCTAGCGTGAGATATTGAATATGCGAAACTTTCTCATGTGTACAAGCCAAGTTTGTTCATATATTGAAATTTTCAGGAAGGAAATAATAGACAAACTAAAAGTGGTACAATTAACTAATTTTATTACAAACTTCATTCATGCAAACTCTCACGCAACTTGAAGGAAACCACAGCTTATTGTTGAAACACTCAGCAAAATTTCGATATCTCAAAAGCAAAGATTGAGAAAGCCTTGCTATTACTCATTAATACTAATTAAATGAATATCATCTCAATCGAAATGTGATTTGACACTTAGAAAGTTTTTCTCGTGAGTTATTGAACATGTGAGTTTCTCTTAATTATAAATTTTTAATATATTGATTCCGGCAAACTTGTACAGTTTAACTATATGATCCGAAATGGATTTTAGAGACATTAGTCTCAGTTTGTTTCAAGAAGAACTAGTGATGGAAATTACTTTCGGTTCTCGAACAAGAATTGTCATATGTTTAATATGCAAATAAAATTCGTTGGATCGAACTCATCGATTTTTTACTTTAGGGTATTCCGTTAGGATATGAAAATCTTTTTTTTTAATAATTTCAGAATTTTGATACATCTACTTCTGGTCAATATAATGTATCTCGTGCGATATCATCATCAACATCACCTATTCCACTTTCTACCAACGATTCATTACATTTTTGTCATTATCATTATGATTTTCAAACATTAACTACACCAACTGCTTCATCACCATCTTATTTAGCTGATTATCAACCAAAAGTTTCATCAGTTATTATTGATGAAACTCAACAGAAAATATCTAATGATGAAGATACTCCTGTAGATTTTACTTCAATGGCATCTATGATTAAAACTCATTATACATCTAGTCGACAGCCGATCAATTTGCATAATATTCGAGATATGGAAATGCCTTCATCTTCTTCTCCTTTATTATTATCATCAACAGTTGAATCAATTATTGACGATGCACATTTAGTTAATGGTAATTCAACATTACAAACGACATCAAAACGATCGAAATCTGCATCAGCAGCACGAAGTCATCGTATGATTAATTCAAGTCCAAATAAGAGAGAACAAAAACGATCAGAATCAACAAAGAAAAAGAAAAGTAAATATTATCAAGAACATATATTAAGTTCTGAAGAAATCGAATTACGAGAAGCATTACGTATAATTGATTTGGATAATATTGGATTTTTTCCACCGAGTGAATTACGTAAAGTATTAAAAGACATTGGTATTAATTCGAATGATATTGAAAAAATTGAACAATGCTTACCACTTGATGAAGATGGACATTATTCAATTGATAATCTTGTTAAATTATTTTTAGATACAAAATCAAAATAATATTATATTAATTTATTGAATGGACAAAAGTTTTGTTTCTTTATTTTTAAAAAACTAAAAACCAGGATTCTAATGGATCACAAAAAATAGGTTAACAAGAAAAAAAAATGAGATAATTTTAGATATTAAAGCCAGCTGCTCGCATACAAGCTCGATGAGCTTCAATTTCTTTTGAACAATTTTCTTCTCCATTCAAGATCACACATTCATCACGTATTGTTTTTGTTTCTGGACATGCACAACAAGCTTTACATTTCGGTTTTGTTTCACTATTATCAACAGTTGGTTGAGATGGAAGATTTTTATCAGTAACAGCAGCTAATGGCTGACTTTTAGCTTGATTTGAACCCATCTTTTAATAAGATCAAACAAATGTAGATAATTTTAATGAATATCTAGAAAACAAAAACAATTCATACGCATTCAATGCTTATATTTAGTACTAAAAACCAATCTCTATTCTCATCCTTTGAATATCTCTTAATTTTAGCCAATCATTATGATAAGATTGAGGTGATCTTTCGAAATTTTAGATATCGAATGTTCATAATTCTGTTATATTATATCCTGTTCTTACTGATTTAATCTAAGGCTCACACAAATCTCTAGTGAGAACAAGACTACTATTTTACATTAGAGATCTAAGGATCAGTAAATATTATGAAGCATTACAATGTCTATATTCCATTCTACAGATCTCAATCTCCGTGCTGTAAAATTCAATCTTTATACTCACACAGAATCTAATTTTAGTTAAGATAGAATTTTTTCTGCATGATTTTATTTTTTTGGCTTTGAATCCAAAAGTCTTTTTTTTTTAAGAAACAGATACATTTTTTTTTTGTAAGTGAACCATATAAAGCGAGAATTGATTTGAAAGAAACCGAAGAACAAGTAAATAACGATGCATACGAGAACATGACGACAACAACAAAAATTAGTAACATAAAAAAAAACAAAAAACGAACGAAGTGAAAACAAAAAGAAAAATAATTTTCTGATTTTATTTAGTTTTCTGAGACTTTATATTTATATATATTTGTGCATATCAAACGCAGGAGAAAAAAGTTCAAGTCGGTTTTATTTGTTTGTTTTCTTAGGCAACGTATAGTAAGGCCGTTTGATAACAACAATAAGAAAAAAAAATATATAGATTATGAGATAGATAGAGAGAGAGACTGTTATACGATCTCACTGTGATGAGTGAAAAAAAAAAATTTTTCTCAGTTGTCATAATACGTTGTTTCAACATTACGCGAAGTTAATTGTTGAATATGTCGAAGAATATCTTTTTTAGTTATTATTCCTCGTAATCGTCTAAATAAATCAAAGAAGATAAACATTGCAAAAGTCAAAACTGAAAACTTACCCATTGCGTGTCACAAAGGATTGTCGAAGACCTAATTTACGAAATAGATCAATGACTGTTTCCATTGGAGTTTGATCAGTAACAATAATTGGAGCCTAAATATATAAAATGATAAGAAAAACAAAAACAAATTTACTTTTTCCTTTGCAAACCTGATCCAATAAATTGCCAATTCGAATAACTTCTAAATTCAATGGTGATCGTTGTTCATTTTGATTATCAACTTCATAATCTGAATTTACTGTTGCTTCTGATGCTGATGTAAATTGAATAAGACTTTGCGAAAGACGAAAACGTTGCATTTTTTGTGATTCTAAATATCAAATATTCATCATTAATTTTTATATCGATCGAACTTAATGGTCGTTAGTGTTAATTAACAACTCTTGAGAATATATGTTATATTTGATGGTAACCGTTTATCCTTTGTTGAGTCATTTTTGACTTATTCATAGAAACTATTGATAGAGTATCGAACTGAGGCGTTTACTGAATATTGTCTAGAGCTTCCAATAAGCTGCAGATTTGTAAAAAAAAAATAAAATAAAAAGTATTTTCGCAATTCCTTGGCGAAGATTTATGAATTGAAAAAAAACTATTTGTTTTTTGTTTAGTTATACAGACTGATTGTTCTAATGTTTGTCAGGTTCGTATATACACATACTATTACAGGCATAAGCTATCTATGGAGTAGTTTTAAAAAATTTCTTCATTACATATGTGAAAGCAGCTCTTTTCATGATAGTTTGAGTCATTTTTGACTCGTTCATAGTGAGTTTAAACTCGCAAATAATACAATCTTCATGCTAAATAATTTCTTATCGATAAAACATAGAAACCCTGCAACTTTTATTATGGTCTTCCTTCTGAACGAAATCTTAACAATAGAAATGGCTAATTTCAAATCGGAATCAAGAACTCCATATTCTATAAGAAGAAAATCAAAACTAACAATTCCGACACAATTTCAATAGGAAACTATACACTTTTGTAATTGTCTAACCCATAAGCGTTCCAAGACCACAAAAGTTGGAGATTGCGTGTTTCTTTTTTGATAGGGGGGGGGGGGGGGCAATGAAACGCTGAAATTCCGCTCGATAAAAACGAAAATTCCTCAAGATGGCAGTCATTTCTTCTTTGATCTAACCATATGTCATTCTCCGAAATGAATCATTTCTCAAAAAGAAAAAAACGAATTCATGATAAGCAGATTTCCAGCGTTATACATATAAAATAGCTGTAAAAAAAATCACATTAACAATAAATACAATTCTCATGTCATTTACGACCCATTCTGCATCTCCCGCATGACATAACTTTGCTGAAATTTAATCATAGCTTTGTCAATAATCAGCACTTGCATAATCTATTCCCATGGTTAACTCAACAGGAAGTCTTTACTACAAGTGTTAATTATTAAAATCTTAATATTCATTATTTCTAGTAGAGAAAAGAACTTAAAAAAATACTTTTTTTTTTTATATAAAAATACATACTGAGGGCAATTTGTAGGTCACGTCTTTGTATTTGTCCAACAAGATACGGTTGTTCACGTGAAACAACAACAGGATATAATGAATGTGTTGTTTCTTTTAATAAATTTTCGACTTCTATAAATGTCATACCAGTTTGTGTTAAATAAGCTAATGATAAAGATTGCTCTGGTCTATTAAAAAGAAATAATTTTTTTGAAGAAAAAAAAAAAACAAATTATTATAATTAAAACGTTATACCTTGGACGCATAACATCTGCAGCGATTGTTGTAAAATTAAATTCTTCTTTATTATCCAAAAATGGATAACCATTTAATTCAATATGTGCATCATAAATTCCACCACGTACAAAACCATCACCAATCCATTTAGCTGTCATTGCTGCTGCCATTAATGGTACAATATAATTTAAGCCACCTGTTAATTCAAACATAATAACAACAAGTGATACGGTCATTTTACTAACACCACCCAAAAAGGCACATGCACCAACAATAGCATATAAAGCTGGTGTAACACAATTTTCCTCTTTAAATAAAAGAATAATTTTTAGAGTTAATTAGAACAAAACAAACAAAAAAAAACAACAATCTTAAGTATACCCTTACTACAATCATGACGGAAAAGAATAAATGTTGGATTTTGTATAGCTAATTGTTCTGTTATAATGCCAATAATACGTCCTGTTATAGCTCCAATTGACATTGATGGAATGATTAAACCTGATGGAACTTTAACACCTATAGTAAACGTTACAAGTACAACTTGAACGATAAGAGCAAAAAATAATTTCCATATAGCTTGATGTACACCAGGACCAGCTAATCCTATTGATCCTTTTGATTTACCATTATAAAATTGAGCATTTGGATAATCACTTAAAAGAAAAAATTTTCAATATTATCAAAAAAAATTCGATGTAACTTTTTTCTTTTACCATAGATCAATCATATCTTCTACACGACATTGACTAACTAAACGCTTGATTAATTCTGACATTGACATACGTGTATATGGATTTGGATATATTATAATAGCAGTAGTTAATGCAAGACAAACAACCTGAAAAATAATATATATTTATTAAAAATGAACGAGAGAAGAAAATCATTTGTATCAATTAGTTTGATCGCTTTACTAAATTTTCGAGTATATACAAAAAAAAACAGAATTTCAATGTAAAATTATGCCTGTAGATAGGACAACTGATCCGTAGAATATTTCAGCCAAAAATAATATTCATTTATTAAGATATTGAATTTTGAAGTATTTCTATAACATGTCGTTGGCAAGTGATTAGCTTCTTGGAAATTCAATATCTTGATAAAAGAACATTCTTTTTGGCTGAAACTTTCAAAACATCCTATTAATCATCCGATCGATCCAGGCATGCAACAATCTCAATTTTCGATTTGGGTTTAGTGCATCCCTAGACTTATCGATGAGCGATATTTTAAGTTGAAATTCCTGTTTTTTTTTTTCAGTCTACAGAGTGAAAAGAAGAAACGAAGTCGCATCAAATCATCTATCATAGGTTCTTCGAAGATGTTTACTGAAGCTTTTTTGAATCAAATTCATCCGAAAAGAAATATCGAAAAAATGGTTCTTTGTAACAGAAGAAAACAAACAAAAATGTGTTTTTTTTTCCACAGCAATTGTTTGAAAACTCGACCGAGAATTTCGACTAAAATAATCTATGACTGTGAATAACAAAATCTAAAACTCTGATGCTTGTGTAGTTTTGTCGATCTTGCATAGGCTGTTCGAATGTATAGCTAATAGTTGAAAATTCACTTAAGTTATTTCACAGAATACATTGGTTTTCAAAAGGATCGATTGAAAATATTAAAAAACTTTGAAATGAGGATAAGCTCAGGTAGTTTCCTCGTAAGATTAATTATATTCATATAATCATTGCAATAATCTATCAATCTTATTTTTAATCGATAGAAATTATTTACTTCCAATATTGTATATTGTCCAAGTCGTGAATTTTTTCGAAAACGACACCACCAAACATTTGTTTTTATAAAAAATGCACCCCATAAGCCCTAAAATTAAAAAACAAAATTTATCTATTTTATTATTATCTATGTATCTATAATTACTCCAAGAATGCCTAATAAAATAAATGGTAATAATTCAAATGATGCCCATGGTACAGAATAATCGATACTAAATTGAATATCATGTCCATTACCATATGGATTTATTGAACGAACAACAAGTGCACCAACCATAGCACAAAAAAATGATCGCCATAATGTTTTATATGGAAAATAATATGATACTTCTTCTAAACTGAATAAAACACCACCTAAAATTAAAAAAAAAGAAAATTTTTCACAACAATAAAAATTGAGAATTTTATTTTTCGTTACCAATCGGTGCACCGAATGCAACTGAAACACCAGCAGCAGCTGCTGCAGATAAAATTTCTCGTTTTTTTGCTTCATTTCGACCATATTTTGGAAAAAGATATGAGAATATATTGCCGCAACAACAAGCTATATGAACAAATGGTCCTTCTTTACCCAATATAAGACCGGCACTTGTAGCACACATCTATAACAAGATTTTTTTTTTGTTATAAATTTACAATATAAAAAAAGAAATCGAGACTAACCATTCCAATACTTTTTATCAATAAAGTCCATTTACCCAAATATCCTCGAATAATAAAACCTCCTAAGATTGTCTTAATCTAATTTAAATAAATAAATAAATCAAAGTTTAATATTTTTTTTTTTGATTACTTCTGGAATACCACTACCACATGCGTATGGTGCAAATACTTTGACTAGAAGAACAGCAAATGTCGCGAATATTGTCGACCAAAATATGTACATTATATAAGATAATAAAAATTCTCCGGCTCCTTTTTTGTATGTACCAAATACTTGAGGCCAAGTAAACCACTGCAATTTAAAAAAAACATGAAAAAACTTTGTTTTTTAATTTTTATTGATTTTTTTATACTTCAGGACATTCTTCTGAATTTACATTATCATATTGAAGTTCTCTTGATGCCCAACCTAAACGAATAATATTTTTATCACATGAGGTTGATGTTAAAATATCAGTGAATTTTTTAAATACTGAATTAATATTATTATTTAATTATTATATTGTTCACTGTTTTTCTCAGATATAAAAAAAGGTGCTAACAAGGTATATTTTATGCTTGGGGATTAAATGACTAAGTTAATATTAGTGTTATGAGAGGAATAAGAATTTGTTTTTTTTTCATTAAATTGTTCATATCTAATTTATCTCTAATTAATAGATCTAAAATCCAACCTGACTAAGTTCTTCGATTACGGTGATACCCTATGCGTCATAAAAAAAATTGTTTTTATTTGCTGTCGTACATGACATGTATTGTTACGAATAAATGTCAAATTTTTTTATTCTATGTGTAAAAGCAAAAGTGTACCTCCAATGATCTTTTATTTTTCTCATACGAAATTTTTCTATTGAAATACATACAACATTGTTCTCTATTAAGCCAAAATGCATTGAGACATATTCCATGTTTTAAATGCGATATCCAATTTGTACCAATATCAATAACAGCAGCAATAACACCAGCACTTAAACCAACAAGTAAAACACATAACCAACCAGACCATGCATCATGATACATTAAAAGTTTATTAAAAAATGATTGATAAGATTTTGTTCGTAATAAACGATGACGAAAACGATCACGCATTAAATCTTTGAGCCAATCAATTGTTTGAAAATCATCATAATGTGTATTAACTAAATCAACATTCATTACGCTACCTATAAAATTAATATCAAGTTTTTCTATTTGATGTAGGTGTTCTTTTTTTAAGCTTACTAGTTGTTCTATCATTAGTTGTATTTTGAAAATCAATATCAATCATATTATCATCTCCACCATGATGATTTAGATTTGTAGATGACATTGTTGTTATAGGTTCAGCAAATGGATTAATAGGAAGAAAGGGTTGATCGTCTGTAATAAATATAATTGTTATAATTAAAATTAAAATTATTCGAAAAATAATTTAGCAATGCGCTTTTCTCTCGTGCTAACGTTTATTTACATACGATCTGGATTTATCTTTTTTTAGTAGATGAAAAAAAAAAGAACAAGTAAAGATCAATATGAATTTTTTTTTTCTATGAGCATGATCTTTATTTACTCTTTTAGCTCGATTACCTGATGGTTCGGAACCTAATAAAAAAAAAAAAAGAGAAACAGAATTTTTATGGATTTTCTATTTATTTGAAAGCGTAAAATACAATATTATCTTAATAGAAAAATACAAAAAATTAAAACATTCAAATTACTTACTGGACGTTGTCCGAACAGTATTGTATTCTTTATTCATGTCAAAATCGACCAAGAGATATTTTTTTTCGTTCATAACATCTATATTTGAATATAATTAGATAAACATATGTTTCATTTTTTATTGATGCTTACTTTGAAGAGCATTTTGTATCTAATCGTCATTACTCATGACGACAAGATTTTTTTTGTGATTCGATAAAAATTAGGATGGTAGAGAATGTAATTATGGAGAGAAAGTGTCTATTCCGTTTTTTTTTTATTTTGTATTGTGAACACTTATGAAAAATCTCGTGAGCAAAGAAAAAAACTCAAAAGGTCTCTTATAAATAAATGAAAGAACATCAGAGAACGAACAAACGAACGAAACAGATATAAATCATAGATGATTTACTTGGATTGGCTAGTGTGATGGAGTGATTAATTTAATAATAGAAGAAATTATTTAATTTTAAATTACAAGTAATTAAATAAAGAATTGATTTTAAATATACGTTAGAAAAATTTTAACTTATTTTAATATTTTAGCGACATCTATCGATTTGTATGGCGAACAAGTTGATTTCCTATAAAATTTAGGTACTTACCAAATTTTGATTGTAGAAATTTGATTATCACCAATATTTAGAAAATAATCAAAAAAAGAAAAAGAAAAGAATAATTATTAAAACAAACTTTCATAGAATTGAAACAAAGAAAAAAAGAGTATTTTCTTTTAACAAAAGACAAGAGAAATATAATAATATGATCTGATCTACTTGACTTGTGATGATGTGCAAAGAAGAACTGAATTCATTAAGAATCATGCTGATTTTGTAGTCCACTATGTTTTTCTTTTGGGTGATGAAGAAATACTAGAGAATGACGTGTAAAATGCTAATAGACATCGAGCAGAAAAAAAGACGAAGTGTTCCGCTTTCTTTTTTTTATATGTATGTGCTCTTTGGATAATTTCCATGTGATTATGTCATGTTTAACTCAATGCAAAGAAAATGAAGAAGCTAAAAAGAAAATCAGCATTGACACTTGAGCAAACAAATCATCGGCTCAAGTTTTTGTTTACTTACTGATGAAGCTGTCATAATGCCGATAGATATGTTTTTATGTATATATATATATATACTGGAATGAAATTACTATTTGAGTTCGATCAACTTTCTGTTCATATGGTTTTGAAATAAGGTAGAAATGATTTCATATCGGATACAAAAAAGTAAGACGATATCATCTTTTTTTTCCGTAGTACTCCAATTCTCTATCATGTGTACAGTCAAGTTTGTTGTGTGAGACCAAACGGAAACGGATCTGTTTCCTGATTGTGTGTCGGATAGACAGACAATGCATTAAAGTTATTTACTCATTTTTTTTTTCTCTCGTATTTTCACAAAGAGAAGAAAAAGAAAAAGGTACGTTCTTTCTTTTTTTTCAAATAAATTATAAATTATTTAGCAATCATAATCATTTATGTGCGAGCTATTGACTGTGTGTTATATGATTTTTTATTGTTTTGATTACTACTACTATAGTTTATTTTATCGACCAATGGAACATTTCGTGTTTCAGGTAATAGTAATGTCAGTAGGACACACAGAATGGTTAATATTGTATATAAATAATACATATTAACAATTAATGTACGATTGTGACTGATTGATGCATCAATTAATGGTGCTATGGTAGAACCAAAACGGCCAAGAAGAGCAAAAAATCCCATACCAGTACCACGAATTGTCGTTGGAAATAATTCTGGTACAAATATAAATGTAACACCAGTTGCTGCACTTATTGCAAACTTTCCTAATTGTGCAATAATAATAATAATAAAACGATTTTGACCAAATGTTAATGGTGTTAATAATAGACAAATAATAGTAAGTATAAGAAAAAGTACAAATGTTGGTTTTCGACCATATCGTATCATAAAAAGACTAGGTGCTATATAACCAACAGCTTCAACTACAGCACCAATAATCATATTTGCATAAGGATCGATTTCATTCATGGCTCCAAGACCATAAGATATTTTATAATAGAGAAGTAATGTTACAAATCCAAAATAACCTGATATAAATAACTTACTCATTGTTGGTATATGTGTTAAAAATCGACGTAATTTAGAAAAAGTTGATAGTGTAATTTTATTTTTTTTATTAAGATCTTTTTCTTTTTGATGTTTGTCAATCACATATTGATAATATGGTAACCATTGTGAATCAGATCGTTGATTACGTCGAGCTATTTGATGTAAAAGTTTTTTTAATTCATCATAACGATATTTTGTTAGCAACCAATGTGGGGATTCAGGTACAAAAAAAAGATAAGGAACAAGAGCAAGCACATATAAAGTCATTGCCCATTTAAGTAGAAGCCAATGTCGACACATATAAGCCATACCAGTTACCACTATTTCACCAAAAGTAAAGGCAACAAGTGCTAAAATTCCTACAAATGTAGTATAAGATGATGTTGTAAGCTCCATAAGTAGAATCAACGACACCATAAATGTATCGATACCAGCTACAAATTGATTGATAAGAAGTAAAGTGAATCTAAATGAAATGAAAACGATTAGATTTATGTAATTAATTTCATGAGGGTTTTCTTTTTGAAATTCTTTGTTTGACTATTGGAACGAGAAATAACTTTTGAAAAATGATAATTTATATAGTCGCATTTTTAAGACATAGAAATCTATATTCGTAATGTTTAAATAATGAATTGATCATACGAAAGGATAATTAGTAATATTTTAATTCTTATTAATCAATAAAACTTAGAGAAAAACTAGTATTACTTTCTTTATGACAATTCTTATTCCTTTTATATATTCTTTTTATATTAGGAAACCGTGACTATTATCAAACGGGAAATGAAAAAGAATAGAATTTTGATTTTTCTAATTTTCTATATACGGCAAGACAAACCTCAATTTATCATATTTGGAAGACAATCTACAGATCACATGTAATATTAACGAACCAATTCGATCGGATATATAGTATTCTACAAAATGATATGTTATTTAATTTTCTATTATGAAAGTTTGATCTTAGAAACTGAATATATTGCGAGCGCATAGATCTGATGAAGATCAAATTCACGACCATTCTGGAATGGTCATCGACACAAATTTCCATGTTTATCATCACTTGTTCGTCGTCTTTTTTTTTCAATTCTAATTAATTCAACTGAGACCGCACAATCTCTTTCTGTTGCATATTTAGCATCATTCTTCTCTTGACCGTTACACTGCGAGCGCCACTTTTGTCTGTTACATTCATTCAAAATATTCTTCAATAACAACAAGATTTTCCTTCTGTATTTTTCTACGTATTACCACTGGGCAATTCATAAATGTTTAATTTACAGTAAAGCGTTCCATTGTAAACATTTCTGTAAAGTCAACACTTTGTTACAGTGAACTTTGAACGATTTTTTTGACTTTCATTGATTAGAATAACTTTTCTGAATTGAATATTTTGTTTTGTTCTATCTATAGTCTTATATGCTCTCTTGAACGTATAAGAATCAAACATCTTTGTTCAGTGACACTTTTGAATATGATCATGAATGTTTGCATTAGAGAGTTTTTATTGTATTCATCTTTAATTGATTCCAGTGACTTGTTGGGTTTTCTATGAAGATTAATATTTAATTGTATTCAGTGATAAACATGATAGTGACATAAAAAACAAACATAGACAAGTCGTGACGGACAGATCAAGCCGACGAAATTAGATGATAGGCACATAGGCCATATGATTAGAAGGCAGAGACATGATGATTTCTCTCTCCTAAGTTTTTGCTTACGTTCTATCTTTTTTCCTATGAATTTTCTGTCATGCATAAGCCACGGTTTTAATCTTTTGATGGCACAAACTAACTATGCTAAAACGAAGTTTTGCTTCCCAGTTTTTCAAGAGAACTAGTTATCGTCTTTCAAATAGAAACGGAATCAGGACATATTTTGAGGTGTAATATATTAAAAAGATAAAAGATGAGAGAAATGTCAAAAGCATGATAAAAGCCTTGAAGACAGCTGCAGAATTTACTATATGAAAAGCAGATGTTACGGAAGATTATTTAGGTAATATTGTAAAATATTTTTGCATGCATCTAGAACGAGCTAAAGGTCGCAATATTAATTTACATGTACACAAGATCGATCATGAAACAGTAAACAAAGCGTCACATAACTATTCGAAAGAACATTACTGTTAAAACAATTGATCTAAATAACTTCTGTGTATAGTAAAAATATATTTGTTTGCATCGACCTGAAATTTCTTCATGAATTTACTAACACACGAAATCACAAACGCAAGAAATTGTTCATGCTTAATAATGAGAGTTTCAACAGTTCCAACTAAGGATATACTTT
The DNA here is from genome assembly GCA_905329745.1 of Rotaria sp. Silwood2. NCBI lineage: Eukaryota > Metazoa > Rotifera > Eurotatoria > Philodinida > Philodinidae > Rotaria > Rotaria sp. Silwood2. The sequence continues at coordinate 64,860 of CAJNSZ010000057.1, read as the reverse complement.
TCTGAGAAAAACTGATGAATAAATGGTTGCTCAGTAGTATCGAAAGACTTTCTTCCTTAACTTTTCTCTCTTCTAAGAAGAATTAAAAGAAAGTTATGCGGGTACAGATAGGCCAGGATTACGAAAACTCGGCCTGTTTGCAACTTCAATACATATAGAAATAAATTTATAGATGCTTATGTTAACATTTTATGATTTTTATATTACCATTAATGAACACATCTTTCTGTAACAGTCTGCATATGAAGTTTTTCAACTTCAAAATCTTACTGTCTTACTTCAAATTTATTGACATTGGTACAAATTGTAAAAATCCTTGAGTAATCAAACAAGTGACTAATAATAGACCAATAAGCAATTGTATTGTATGACGACGACCTATCTTATCTGTTATTTGTCCAGTAATAAAAACAAACATAGCACCGATTTGAAACATTATTGCCAACGATGAACGATGAATACTACGATGACAAATAAAATTTGCTTCTTCTGAAAATGTTTCACCAAAACGACTTCGATCGTATTTCCAATTCGTACATAGATAAGTAACAGTTGTTTTATTTGGATAATCTATTTTATAATAACATTGTGAAGGTAATACTTCGATATTAAAACCTTGATGAGTATCATTTGCCACATAACATTCATATGGAGTTTCAGCTGCTCCAAATACATAATAAAAATTATATATTCCTGTAGCTATTGGAAAAAAAGTAATAAAAAAGAAATGTATATATTGATATCGACCAAAAGATCCACATTCTTTAATAACACGTTCAAATGTTATATTTTTCGAAATACTTTCGTCGTCAGAAGACAAAGGTTCACTTTCCTAGTTGAAATCAAAGCAAATATTTAAACTATTCGAAACAAAACATCTTCCTACGTCCATCGATAGCTGTTGTCGACAATAGTTATACCAATCGAATGTTTATTTCGTCTATCATACATTGTTTTTATCAATAAATTGAGAAACAAAAAAATGGATCGAATAACAAATATTTCTTATCATGAAAATTGATTTTTCGATTTTTTTTTTCTTTTCGTTATTTATTTTATTTTTGAAATGAATAAAATAAAAAATAAATATTTATCAGTGATCACTACATGATGTTACTAGTGAATATTAGAAAAAAAACAAACACAATTAATTAATCACTAGATTATAGGGAAGAAAGAAATAGAAATATCCATTTTATCAGTCTGATACTTGGCAAAGTAATGCACTGCCCATTGATATCCAATAATCCTGTGGTTTATCAGTCGGTAAATTTACTGTTACGACAAAGTTTGTTGAATGACCTAATTTAAAATACAAAAAAAAAAGGTTTATTATAATTTTTTTTCTTGCTTTTTTATTTACCTGTTGTTGATAAAACACCAGCTCTTGCTGCTGTTTTATATAATGGTGAGATATACTGTGTTGGATCAACAACATAATTTTGTCTTGGTTCCATATGTAACATTGGTAATGTTGCTATCATTTCACCTCGAGCAGCATCAGCGATTTGTTTTCGTTCATTATCCCAACGGAATGCTTCCATATATAAACCATGAAGAATAACACCATCGTTAACATGTGGTAACTAAACAAAAAAAATGTTTGTTTTAAAGAAATTTATTTTTATGAAATTTAAATTACTTGTTCATCAACATCAAGTTTTTTTCCATATTCTAAACGTTTAGCTTGTTCATTATACGATGGATGATCACGTTCGAATGGTAAGATAGTAAAATGAAAACTTAATTCATCAATAGGTAAATCATATTTACGGGCATGAACTTGTAAAACACCTGTTAGAAAACCTTGAGGAAAGAAAAGACCCGGCAACCAATATGATTTTGGTAAACCATGAGTAATCCAAAGCTAAAAATGAAATAAAAAATTTAGTTTATATTTTTTTAAATAATGATCATTACCCCCATAAAATCACAACGTAATAATAAATCTTTAATCCATGATGCTAATGATTTTAATGATGGATAAGCAGCATCAGTCCAAATAGCAGGTACTTGATTATTGAGAAAAGCAGTGTACACTAAAAATAAGACATCAATAATCATATTGTGAAGTAGGAAACTGCAAGTATATGTTTTTGTAGATCCGACTTCAATCATGGACGCAGTGCTTTATCTAGCGTAAGAGCTGAGCGAGTCTCGCCCATTCGAATATCCCACTGCCGCCACTGGCAGAGTTTGTGGTAAATGTGGCACATACTATATTTCTATGCTTTCCAAAAATAGGATTTCACCTTCGTGAACTTTTAAATCGCTCCTTCAGAAAAGAAAAAATCTGAATAAAACATTGTATGCACGAAGTCTAGTACTGCCTGCGCTTATTTTTCACCAATCTTTGGCATCGTCTATGTAATGAACAAATGAAGGATTAGAAGTTCAACTATTTATTGGCTTCTTCTAGAAAAGAGTTAATTTAAAACTGAACTGTAGGCAAAACGTTGTATCCAACAACGAAAATGCTTTCAGTCTATCCTGAAATAAGAACATCAAATCTGCCAGTTTACGTGAGCAAGATATAAAAGATATGCTATTGCCATAGTTATATCTTAGAATAGAAACAGCAAAAATCTCTAAAATATTCATAAAAAACTATTCTCATTAAGGCCTTTCTCTATGGAAATTTTCAATTCGAGACTCAAAGATCAATTTTTCTAAGCTACGACATTTATATTAAAAAATCTCGTAAAAGTGCAGCATCTCAGTAGCTATAAACTAAGAACAAGATCTTGCTTCAGGGCGCTGATAGTTCACTCGGGTCTTTATTCACTATGCAGACTCGAAACTGAGTGCAAAATTGATCCAGAAATTAAATCTGGATATAAACTCGGATCTGACAAAAACCCTGAAACCCAAACTCTGTTTGGTCTGGAAAGATCCGTAGTTCTGTAATGTAAAGAAAAACAATAATTGAACAACAAGACTAAACTTACTTTTTTCTAATGTTTCATCCATAACTACTAAACCTTTGATAGCTTTCATTTGATTAATCAGTGATAATTTAATAATATTTAAAAGACGATTATAACGATCAACTTCTTGTTGAAGAACAGTTGTTAAGGAATTTAAACGATCTTTAGCATCTGGTTCAAATAATGATCGTGGTGCTTTTTCAATATCTAATTTTTCTGGTAATTTAGCTAAGATTGCTTCAGCTAATTCATAAACAATTTCATCATTTGATTTACCAGCACCACCAGATGACACACGTGGTTGTATATCAATAATTGTATTAACAAGATAATTCGATTCTTGTGTCTAAAAAATACAAAAAGAAAAAATATTTTACTCAAAAAGAAAAGAAAATCTAAAAGAAAATTCTTTACTTGAAATGTAATATTTGCATTTGAATTCATTCCAAATATTTCGGGATTATCATTTAATGGTAATTCTTCAATATAATCACGATATTGTTGAAGAAATTTTCTTTCAGGACAATAATATGTGCCTGATGGAGAATATTTATAATCAGGTAATAATGTTTCAGGTGAAAAAAATCGTCGTAAAATTGTACGTAAACATCGTTGATCCCAAAAATCAGTTACACGACCACCATACGTAATTTCACCTAAGAAACAATAATACTCAATAAGAAATTTTCCTATAAAAAAACAAAACAAACTAGTCTTACCTGTAATATACACTAATGCATCCCATGGGATTGCTCCTTCTTTACAGAACATATCAAAATTCAATAAAGCACATTCACGATCACTCTATAAATAACAAAAGGTTTCTTTTAGTAATTAAATAAAAAAGTGAAACAAAAAAAAATTCTTACATCATTAAATTCATAACGAATGTTAAAACCTAATGGACCAAATTTTTTTCTTTCTAATAAAGCAGCATGAAAGAAACAGATACCAAATACAATCTTTTTCCAATCCATTTCCAAACCTTATTAAATAACATAAATTTGTATTTCAAAGCATCAAAAAAGAACAAACAAACTTACGATGTGTTTCAAAAAATGTTGGTGTTAAATCAATAAAAGCCCGTTTCATATTTGCACGTATACCTTTTGGTGGTTCACTTGTTACTTTAACACTATTTTGTAAGACACTAACTGGAAATGTATTAGCTGGCATTGAACTTAGAAATAAACGAAAATTATTGTGACATGGTGTTACACCTTCATTTATATTTTTAACAATTGCTTCCATATTGATCATCCAACTAGCAGCTAAATGACAATTCTGTAAGAATACCCATTCACCAGCAACAACAGATTTTGAAATCATATCTTCAGCAACAGGACCTTGGCCTTGACCAAGAGAGATTGCTTTGTAACTATATAAATGATATAGATATTATTAAGAAAATCAAACTTTGAAAATAGTATGTTATAAATTTTTTGTATAATACAGAGCTATCGAAATTTATATTAAATACGCAAATAGTTTGTTTTTTACTTTCTTTTCCTTACTAATGATTTGTTTATCATAAAATCAATTTGATTTACAAATTAATAATCAATTCATGACTAGGCTTGTCAAAATAAATGGTAAACAGTTCTCAAAGAATTGATCATTTTAATTGACCAATGCTATTGAACTGAGAACTGTCCCACACCTAATGAACATTAAAACTGCTACATCTATAGTAATCATAATATACTCAAATGTATAGAAGAAGGTAGGCTGCCATGGCTGAGTGACTATGTAGTTCGACATGTGTCCACAAGGTACTGTGTTCAAACCTTGGTACCATGAAATTTGAAATGTTCCTGGACAAGGTACTAACGACTGTTTGTCTTGAATCACCTATTCGACAGCCTGATGACTAAGTTGTGATATAAATCTGTTCTTGCGGCTATGTATCTAGATAGTTTGTAAGTAATACCCAATACCTTTCAATGTATAGAAAGAGACAGAAAAAAAGCTAATTTGTCTTTTTCTGTAACAAGTAAGATTTAGAATCTTATAGATAGGTGGCTACCGACAGCTCAAGATTGCCTCCTGTGTCTGTTGAAACATCTGTAGACTTCTGTAACAGCTTGATAGTTTTCTCGGTAGCCACATGTTGTTTAGTCTGTGTGTACGAGAAACTCAAGAAATTGAGCACAAGAACTCTGCGTCAGACCGACCTTCTCTCAAAATCTACACCTAGTCATATTTGAAGGGAAGATATCGTACTATTAAATTTGTCCGTAGACAGTAGTTCGTTCCGCAAGGTAGCTGAAAGATAGAGGTATTCTTCCTTCTTTCTTCTCATCTAAGAAGGTAAGGAAGACTTTTGACATGAGGATAAAATCTTGCGCATGTTTTACAATGAACTATTGTTAGAATTTACAGATTTTAACAATCGATAATAAAATACTTAAAACAATAAATAAAAAGAAATAAACTTTATAATTCGACAAACCTAGTCGACATGTTCATTTCAGCAGTAAATCTCGTAAAACTTGACATTGGATCAGAACCTGTACTTAAAATAAATACTAATGCCGTACGATTTGACATATCTTGATAAAGAATAGGTAATTCAACAGATGGACTTTCAACAAATTTCTTTCCTAATTGTTCTGCAACAAAATATGTTATAGATTGTACAAGTAAATAAGGTGCAAATGCTTTAACAAATAATAATTTTTGAAAATCTGATAATTTTGTATTATATTCACTTGGAACACTTGTCGTCATATCACTATTATTTATAGAAATACGTAATTCTGGATTGATTTCTACATAAATTGGTTGTTGGTATTGTTCAATATCACGAGGTAAATTTTTAAATATATCAGATATTCCAACTAAGAATAATGCTTGATTCCAATGTTCAGTTGTTAACCAATCATGACTTGGTTTTGGTGGTCGTTTCTAAATGATTAGAAAAGTATATTAAATTTTTATAGAAAAGTTAAATTCTATTACTTCTTCAGTTATTAAACCACCACGAAGTAAGAAGTTCCATTCAACTTCATTGATAATTCCTTCTAATTTTAATATTTCAGCACAAAGTAGAAAACTAAATATAAGTTTGTCTTTTTCAAATAGACCACTAAACATAAAAAAAAATAAAATCAATCGTTGTTTTCTTTTTTTCTTTTTGTTTTATTCATACCGAGATACATTTGTATAAATATTTTCAGTTGTAGAATCAAGAATAATCTGTAAACGTTGGTTAAGATCTTCACTTTTTGTACTATTTTCAATAGTTGTATTAAATAATTGTGTAAAATAACGTAGAGAAAATTGATACATAGGATCAATTAAACCTAAATCAGCAACGACAAAGTATAATAATGAACCACGTTTAGCTGCTCGACGATATTTTTCACGTGCAGCTGAAATATTTGCTTCAGTTTTTAATGTTTCTTCAAGACGTCGTTTTATAGCAGATGATGTTACCTATAATTTTTTTTTTTAGATATAATATATTGTAAAATATGTAATATACCTTTGAATCATTAAGTGAGTTAACTAATTCTTCATTATCGAGAATATTTCCTTCACTTTCAAATAACATTTTAAGAATTTTATCTTCAATTGCTTTCAATTGATTTCGATCATTGTTCATTGTAACAATAAGACGATTCATTTCTTCATCAAGATCAGGTCGTTCAAGTCGAACAACATCACTATAATAGTAATAAAATAAGAAATGAAAAATTTCGTTTTCGGTTTTTTTTTCAACCGTCGTTATCTTCCAAATAAAATTTTTTACACAAATCATTATTTAAATTCTTATCTCAACGTTTACGGTAGAGCCATTATTATATGAATTATTCATGAAAAAATGTTTAGTTTTTTTTAATATTTACTATACCTTAAAATTTGATCTTCTAAACCTTGTTTTGTAACACTAAAGTTTATAATTGTTACTTTAATACAAATTTCTGGTAAATAATGTGGATTGCTTAATTTAGTAGTCATATAAAATTTAAAATTACTATCATATTCAATATCCGAATCACCAAGACGAATTAATAATCGACCACCCTAAAATAATGTTTTTTTTTTAAAATAAAATAATACGATGCTACGGTCTTTCATCACAAGAAAAATGTTGCAATATTTTATAGTTCAATATATTTGCACATCACCAATTAGTTTTACAGAAATTAATTTAAATTATGAATTGAAAACAAAACACAATAGATTTTTCTTTAGGTACATTCGAAGAAATTTAGTCCAAAGATCTGTTACATTATATAAAAAATAATAGTTTGCAAGAAATATTCGTAATTTCAACTAAATCTTACATTTCGTTAAGAGAATCTAAAAGATTATCATACAAAAGACTTTTCTAGTATACTCAGGAAAAAGCAGCGGTAACCGCAAGAGCAGATGTATGTGATAACATAGTTAGCATGCTATCGAACGGGTGATCCGAGACAATAGCCGTTAGTAACTTTTGCAGCATCATACCATGACTAGTAGCATTGAAGTTTGAACATCGTGCCTTATACATATGCATTAAACTGCGCAGCTATTCAGCGATGGCGATCTGAACGAAGTGTAGCCAGTCATAGATATGAGCATCGCATCCGACAATTTACTAATGTCTGCCGGAAACTCGTTGGAGTCGAATGCTGGAATAATATCAAAGAACCTTTATGTCAATGTTTTTTCAATTGAAAATTCAAATTGTTTTTTTTAGACACTACACTATCTCCTTGTTACTTTCTATAGAACATAATTGGTGATGTACAAATGTATTTGTAATACTACAATGAATAGTTCAATCGCCTATTAACACATACCGACATAAATGTTTGTTTAAGTAAAATAGGTTCTAATGCTGGATCAAGTGTTTCTCCAATATCTTCTAACAATAAAGGCATACCAATACGAACACAATTTTCCAATATACGTAAAAAGTGTCCATCAGTCATTTTAATAATTTTTAATGCATTTTCTTTTTCTTTATTTTTAATCCAACGATTTGCTTGTTCTTGTGGATCAATAATTCTTTAAAAATAAAAAACATTAAATGAGATATTTTATCAAATACATCAACAAAAACAGTCTTTCTTACAATGGCCATCGACGACCTTTCGTAACAAGTATAGCATTTTCTGTACTAAAATCATCACGTGGTAAACCTTGTGTAACCCATTGTCGAATTGAAAAAGCATCAGCAAGTACATTAATAATCGATGGATTATCTGATACAGGAATTTTATGTTCTTTACATCCATCAACCCATTGTTCAACAAGCTGAAAACAAAAAGTTTTGTTTTTCTATTAAACGAAGAAAAATAAACCATACTTCTTGCCGATATGATGATGGAAACGCTCCATAATAAGCAACACATGCTGATGAAACAAATACATTACCAATAACAGTTTTCATTTGTTCATTAAATTCATTAATATTTTCTTTCCAACGTATTTGTTCATCAGCTAATGCTGTTGTTAATTTCGATGCACGTTTTAAACGTGATTGTGTTTGCATAATTGATATTTCAAGTTTTTTCTTTTCAGCCACTTGATGATCATATGATTCTTGAAGTTCTTTTATTTTAGCTTCAACTTGTTGTAATTGTTGTTGTTTCTTTTTTAATTGTTCAGTAACAGCACGTAGATCAGCTTCAGCTGCAGCAACACGTTTACGTTTAGGTTCAACTTCTTTAGATATTTTTGCATACATATCCATAGCTATAACCCATTCAGCAAGACTTGCACATGCAACTGAACTTTGTAAAATATCTTTATAATTGAAATTTGACATTTGTAAATATGGTTTTAAGTCACGTAAAATTGATTCAGGAATACTATCTTTTGGATAATTACGAATTTGATTTAGCAAATCAGGCTCACCAAGTAAAAGTTTAGCTGATGGCCAATCCTAATTATATGAGTAAATAAACGAAAATCAATATTTTCTTATTCAAAACAAAAAACAAGATTTACTTTTTTCTTTTCGAACATAATACAAACAGCTTGCATAACAACTTCAACCATATGAGGTGGTTTAGTAAATGTTCGAACTTCACCAATAGATTCTTTTTTTAAACGTCCAATGGCTTCATTAGCTTTTTCAACAGCTGGCAATGCTTGATTAAGATCACGTTGAGCATCATCTTTCATTGCTTGCGTTTCTTCAGCTTTCACACGTGCAACAGCTTCATCTTCCATGACAACACGACGTACCTATATATATATCAAAATCATTATATTATTGATTCGTATGAAACGAGAGTATAAAAAAACAACAACAACAAACACTTTTTGAAAGACACTTAAAAAAACGTATCTTTATTTTTTTTTTCCTCAAAAATCTTATACCTCATCAGCTTTTTCTTGATCAATAGCTAATGTTTCCATAAGTTTAGCTGTTTCATCAGATTTCTTTTTTAATTGTGGTTCTAATGCAACTAATTCCAATTGCATTTCATCAACAAGTACATTTGTTTCTTCTAATTTTTTTAAACCACGTTCAACACGTGCACGTGCATTATCAATTTCCCTAAAAAACAAAACAAAAGAAAAATTCAATTTCAATTAACAAAAAAAAAATATCTTCTTTACTTTTTCTTATCATTAAGCATCATTAAGTATAAATTAATTAATTCAAGATAAGATGTTGGTGTTGTATAATAATATCGTCTTAATTCTGATAATAATTGTTTAGCTTTAGTTGATACACTCATATGTATTTCAACACACATTTTTGCTAATGCTGTAACCATAAATTCTTCACCTTTTGGCCATGGATATTTTTCAAATGATGTATGTGCAACAGATAATAAAGCTTCACGTGGCCATTCAGAAAACCAATCAATTGTACAACAATTAACAAGTGATGGAAACATACGACAACGTGTTCGAAATGATGAACCAACTGGTGACATACATAAAACTAAATGAAGATTATTTCGAACGCGATTTATAAAAAATGTATAAATTCCATCACGATCATTTTCTGCTACACCAGCTTCTTTTGCACCAGGCTATACAAATAAAAACATTGTTCAATATTTTATATTAGTTTAATTTAATTTTTGACTTACTCGACATCCAATAATCATTTTTTCACGTTCATCTTGTTTATCAAATAGATTAGGTACTTCACCTGAATTAAGTATATTATTAATATCTTCAAGAAATTCTTCAACAACTATTTGATTATCTGTAAATAGAAAAACCGTGTTTTGATTATTTGGTCCAGTTTGTTCATATAATTTTTTTAAATCTTCATGAAAACTATCATAATTATAACCACGTGATAATTCAATTTGAAAACATTTATAACCACATATATGACTAGCAAGACGTGTTAATGATTGTTTTCCTGTACCACCAACACCAACTAATAATGCATTGCCACGATCTTGTCGTATAATACGAGCTATACGTGCTATATGTTCAATAGCATCCATAAAAAAGACAAGACGAGTATTTTTATTATTGGTTAAATTATAATCTTCTTGATAATCTAGTAAAATATTTCGAATTTTATTCATATCAGTTATTTCTTCATAAAGACGTTCATTTTTAGGTGCACCAACTTTCATAAAATCACCAAATATAATTGGTTTTTGAACAAAAGTTGTTGGTTCAATTTGTATAGCAAATAAACGTGTAGATAATTCTGAAAGCATTGTATGAAAATATTGTTTATCGTCATCATTTATTAAACGATCATGAAATACACGCATTGATTCATGAAAGAATACACGTACTAAACTATCACGATCAGATACACTTTCTGGTTTAATCTATTCAACAAAAAAATGTATATAAAGAAAAAGAAAATTTTCAATGATTTTTCTCATTCTTACTTGTAAAATTCCTTGAATACATTTCGACAAATCTCTTAAATTAAATACATAATGAGATTTTGTCGGTGTCGGTAATAATTCAGCACTCATACGTGAATAAATTTCAACAGCTGCATCAATAATACTATCTCCAGCTGTTTTCGTACTTTGATTAAAATCAGCTAAATAACCATTAAGAATCGATTTAAATATATGTTTAAGACTGTATTCTGATGGTGCGGGTATAGCAAATATAGCAAAATGACGAAGAAGACGTGCTGTTGTTGCATTACGACCACCACCAGGTGGACCACATGCAGCACATAGAATAACATCTTGAATATCAATCCATTTTAATGTTTCACGATCATAAAGACCACCAAAATCTTGATATTGTCGTAAAAGTTCACTATAAAAAAAAAATAACATTGTTCAAAAAAAAAAAGAAAATTAAGTGGAAAAGAAAAAGTTTTACATTGGTGGTTGAGCACCATATGTTTCAAGTTTAGGCATATTAAGATCATCAATTAATATAATCATGCGTTTTCCTCTTGGTGGTCCGAAAGCATTTTTTTTTCGTTTTTCTAATTTTGGTACAATCATTTCTTGTGTTCGTTTACTACTTGTTTGAGCTGAAAAATTTAAAAATAATGGTACAATATTTTGTTCTTCAGCTAATTTTAATAATTGTGCACGTGCAATAACGGTTTTGCCAACACCTGTTTCACCAGTAAATAAAACAGATTTACTAACTGAAACAAATTTTTCAAGTAAATAACCAAAACGACATGAATCAATATTTGGTACAAGTAAATCAAAAAATGGTTTAGTTTTATCATATTTAAATGTTGGTACACTTTTTTCCCATGTTTCCATTCGACGATGATGTACATCAATTTCATAGGAAAATAAATCTCCACCTTGACCTAATTTAGCATCAGCATCTTCATCAAATTGTTGTCGAACAAATGTATCAAATTGATCCCAATCTTTCGATATTATATTACCACCAACACTCCATACATAACAAAATACAAATGTTGTTGCAATCATTATTTTCATTTTTGCTTCTTCTAATTTAAGATCAATTTTATTATCAACAGTTAATAATGAATCAATTAAACAACATAATGTTATTACTTTAGCAATATCAACCTAGAGAAAAAACAAAACATTTCAACTTTTGAGATTCATATAGTTAGGAAAAACATTTATGCATGCTTTTTGAAAAATATTATTTATTTGTTGAAAAAAAAAATCGATTTTTTTTAATATTATGGCACAACGCCAAAATAGAGTTTCTTATTACAGGCTTTGATTGACTCTGTGAACTTTTTTTTTTCAAATGAAATCAGTATCATATTCAGAATCAACATAAAAATTCGCACTATATAGTGTGCTCAATAATAAAAACTTATTTTTGTCCTTATTATATCTTTAATAATCCCAACTCTCATAATATGGGTTTATGATTAATTACAATTGATTTTTACAAACCATTCATTTCGTACTCAATTTAAAATAGAATATGATGTCAATTTGTAATAGATTCTAGTTATATTTTCTAATACTCTAGTGGTTCATCTTAAAGATATTCGAATACTAATTTTTAATCTATTATCGTACCTGTTTAATAACTTCTTTGCAACTCTTTCGTATGAAAGTAAGACCTTTATCAATATGAGTATTGAACAAATTCAAAAGATATTCTGTATATAATTCGCCAAATTTTTCTTCAAATTTTCGACTCCATGTTTTAACATATGGACCCCATCGTATATCATTTGAATCAATATATACCATACCACAACTTTGAAACAACAAAATATCAATTATATTTAAAAACAAATACTTGAATTCTATTAAAAACATACCGACTGACAGTAGCTGGTGAAGCACAAGCTAAATCTTGTACTTCAAAAACCATATGCATATAAGGCGTATATTTAATACGTTCACTGTTAGCTAAACATAACCTATGAAAAGAAAAAGAAAATATTTAGTTCACTATTAACATCTGTTACGGCGTGTGAAGATTCAAATTTTTCTTTCTATACTTCAATACTTCTTTTAGATGCTGTTTCATATAAAAAAGAAACAAAATAATATACTTACATTTTATTATCATCAAGTACTGTATTTAAATTTTCAATCCAAACAGCATCAACCGGACCTAGAAGAATACCAAACAAAATTTTCTTTTCAATAAATTCTAATAAAATATACCATCACAAATAATCCAATGATGATCTTTTGATTGATCTTGTACACATTGTCGAACACTACTACCCATAAGACCATCTTTCCATTCCATTGTTGTTTTATTAAATTCACCATATAATTCACCAGCTGTAATCGATTTAGGATTAAGTACATATGTATGTACAGGTTGATAAAAATGATATTGAACACCATTTGCATGTAAATCTGTTAATGACTCAGCTAATATTCGATAAACAGTTGTTTTTCCACCTAGTGTTGGTCCAACTAACATAACACCATGTCGAATAAGCATTGTTTCATAAAATTGAATAACTTTACGTAGTTGAGATTCATCTGTTTGTAAACCACGACGAGTTTGTACATCGATTATTGTGCGACGTAATTCACCACTAAAGATATTAACAAAAAAAAATTTTCTTAGAAAAATTCATAATACTCAAAAACAAATTCACATTTAAAATTTCGGCTTTACACACCTATATAGATATATCGTGTAGAAAACGAAACTTTCGAACAGGTTTATTTTCAAATATCCTTCGCAATAGTAATAGTTATAAACATATCGAAATGTTCAATAAAATTGCTTGCGTAAAGGTCTTAGGAAAGCCAAGACTACATCTTCATACTCGTTCTATCTATTACTATCAAGAGAAATTGTTTACTTACTAATCATGTTCTGGTAAAAGAACATTTGGAAACAAATCTTGTATAATAGCTTTAAATAAGATAGCATCATCAGTTAAAAATTTCGGTAAATTAGAATCACGTAATGCACGAATTAAAACCAGATCTTCATCAATATTTGGACTTTCACGTTTTAATACACCAGCCATAACTAAAACTGACTTAACAGCACGCATACCAAAATCATAATGATCTTGTTGAGATAATTGTTCAGAACATAATTTATACATTTGAACCATTTTACGTGCTAAAACTTTTGAATTTTCAAACCCTTCAGAATATAAAATAACTTCAGCAATAAGACGATAATCAGGAACCATCATTGATTGTGGTCGAAATAAAGCTTTCAAGTTATCAGGTAATTCTGTTCGACCAGCATAACCTGGATTCATTGTAATCTACATAAGAAAAAAGTAGACACAAGAATTTATGAAAATAATTCCTATGAAAAAGAAAAAGGCTTACAAAAACAGCACATGTTGATACAAGTCGAATTTCTCGACCTTCAAACATAAATGTTGATAACTAAAATAAAATAAAATTTAAATATGATATAAGTAAATTCCTTTTGTTTTGGCATACTTTTGCTGCTTTTGCATCACGAATAGTAATTAATTGTTGAGCAATGACACTAAGTACTTCAATATTAATTCGATTAAATTCATCAAAACATGCCCATGCACCTAATAATTTATTAAAAAATTGTTAGAAAACTCCTTGTGGAATTAAAATGTGAAAAATGATGTAGCTGTTGATGATAAGCATAGGGAGATTGTTTTATTTTATCTATCATAGAACACATTTTTACCATATTTTTATTTAAGAGTATTCCACTCCAAGATCGTGACGCAAAAGTTTTTTTTTTTTATGACCACTGTATAGCTGGAAATAGTATCTATTTTCTGAGGACATTTTGGGATCTAAAAATTGTTTTTATATATTTAAAAATTCGAGAAGAAATCAAACTTTTTTCTGAAACAAACTTTTTCATGAAAAGAAAGTGGAAAAACGCGCTTGTTTTTTTCAGTCCAGTATGTCCACTCGAGTCGAAACTTTTTCATATAGTATTTTTTTGCTTCAAAATAAATTGTACTACTGAGTTTTGGTAGCTCTTCTAAAAAAGCTCTATTCAAAACAACAAATGTTTTTAGGCTAATTCCAATCTTTTGGCTTTTTTATCCAAAGGACAAAAAAAAAAGAATGCTCACCCGAAACAGTCTCTAGCACCTTTAAAAAATTTTCAGCTCCATTGAGCATAGCATCTCATAAACACGGAGGAGCCTTTTTTCCGCCATTATGATTCCAATATTTCGGAAACTTCGAATATATATGACAACTTTTGCTCTACTCATTAAGATCTACCTGTCCTGAAAATTTTATATTTTTCTGATGAACTGTTCTCCAGAAACTCGGAATAGAGAGGGACGATTGAATCTCTAGAACTGCGATAGGCAAGTTATTTGTATATCATAATGAGACACTGTTGATGTACGAACTATGATCATGTGGCAACAACGTCTACCGTGGTCTGTGAGGAAATGAGGATGCAAATTTCTATCCTATACATTTCAATGCTCCATTTAGATCGTATTTCATAAATCTTATCATTTCTTATTTAATTCAAAAATCAACATACCTGATTGAGCTAAACCACTGAAAAATCGACCCATCATCTATTTAATAGAAAAAATAAATAAATAAATAAAATTTTCATTTTCATTTAGGAGTTCAACAAACTTTATAATCAACTTGATCACTACAGTTAAAAACGACACATTGCTTAGCTAAAGCTTTTGCTAAATCCTAAGAAGCAAAAATAAATAGACAATTTTTAACTCGATTATTTTTATGTCTAACTTTAGTTGTTTCAGTTTTTCCTGTTCCAGCTGGACCAGCTGGTGCACCACCAAGATCTAATTGTAACGCGCCCATTAAACATAAATAACATCGATCCTAATTAATACAAACAAAAGAAAAAGAATTGAAAATGTCTATAAAATCAAATCAACAAACAGTAAGTGGTGTAATAACAAGACGATCAGATGCACCAAGATATTCATAACCATAAATATATTGTGAATTAGCCATTCGAATAACAGTTAAATCTTGTTCAAAATAATAACGTAATTGTTTTAACCATTCAAAACTTCCTATACCAGCATTCTTTAATAGAGAAGAAAAAAACAATAAAAACTTCGTTTAAAATGAAAAATTTTAATGAATAGTTTAACAAACCTCGATTTGAACCATTTCACTAACAATATCACGTGCATGTACATCAATAGTAATTAATGCTCGACAAACATCACGAACAAGCTAAATCAAAAATAATTTATGAAAAAATTAAACAAAAATCGATTTTATTTAATTTATTACTTGTGGTAATTCTTGACGAACAAGTGCAGCTAATTTATTTAAATCTGTATAACTTTTTCGTTCAAATTCTTCAAGATTTGCATGTCGTACGGAATCATCACTAGTTAAAATTTGTGTTAATGCTATACACCAAAATGTTTGAGAAACAGTAAGAACACTCTGAAAAATAAAATTATTATTATATAAGTTTACATTTAATTTTTTTTTTCTTATTATTATTAATTTACTTGATGTGGATGTCGAATGAGCCATTCTTCACGAACACTTTTTTCAAAATCATCTTTAGCTTTTTTAATACATGCTCGAACAGCTGTAATCATATTTTTTTCAACTTGTTTAAGCCAATCTTCAACATTTCCGGTTGCTTTTACTTTAAGTAAGTCAACACGTTCACCTTCAGGTGAAAGCATACCACGAATTTCTGGTGCCATTGTAACAGTCATTTCCATATCTTCACCACCTTTAGATGCAAATTCAAGACGATTAATACCTTCAAAACATTTACGTAAATGTGGTTGAACAGCTAATGGATTTCGTGTTTGTGAAAGAATTTCAAGTAGTTCTTCATCAGATAAAAAGTAAAATCTAAATAATAAAAACAGTTTAAGAATAAAATAACAATGAAAAATATTTTAATGAAATTACCGTGGAAAATTCGAACGTTTTGTTTCAAGATAAGAAGCAAGTGCATGTTGTATTTGATCAAGTAATGCATTATTGGTTTGAAATAATTCCAAATAACCTATAAAAAAATATATAAAGCATAATTTTGTTAATCGTTTTATTTATATAGTTTTAACTAACCAGGTTGTGTTCCAGCTTTAATAGCTAATGGAATTTTATTTGTTTTTCTCATAACATCTTTAAATGTTTTATCAACTTGATTAAACATTTTAGCTTCAGCTGGTAATTGTCGTTGAATATCTGGTGCACCAAATATTGATTCAAGATATTGCCAAGTTTTTTGACATTTTGACCATGTATCAAGTGTTTTACTGAATAGATCCAAATTAGATTGCCATTCTTCAACACGTGATCGTATTGGACCAACATGTCGTGAACTAGCAATTGTTGCTATATTAATATTTGCATCATCTAATAATTGCATTATATCATCAGTACCACCAAGAATATAAACATCTTTATAATCTTTATATGGAATAACTGGAAATTCAACAGATTTCCAAGAATCTTCAACCTAGGAAGGAAAAAAAAAACATATGTTTGTTTTAGTAATACAAGATAGAGAAAAATATACTCGTTTAAGAATGCCTTCAAGACTAGCTTCGGAACTAGCTTGACCAGATATTTCTTGAAGTCGTTCTTCATGTTGAAATGCATTAATATCAATTAATTTGCCTAATGTTAATGGTTCTTCTGCTGATCGATCTAGAAAAAGAAAAGAATTAGTTTATTTTCTTTTGTCACAAAATTTTTCAAAACAAACTTACGAAATTTAATTAAATCTTCAATAACATCCCAATGACGAGGACGAAGATTTGGATTTCGAAGATTTGTTATAGTAGGTAACTAAACAAATTTTTTTAAAATATAAATTCAATCTTTTCTTTATCAATATAATTTAATTCAAAAAAAAGAAAAACTCTTATTCTTAGAAATCTTCTTTCGAAAAAAAAAAGAAATAAAGTTTGAGCCGGATACTCTGGCCAGAAAGAAAATTTTTGTGAAAGTCGGCAGCTCATTTCAAAGTTTGATAAGATTATTCAATGTTTCTTTTTGAACATACTTTAGCTCGAAGTGATTCGACTTTTTCTTTTAATATTGGTAGTGATTGATTTGGTGGTAAACCACGTTCTAATTGATAAACATATTTTCCATATTTATTAACTATTCCAGTTAATTGTTCATGATCTAATTTATCAAAATTCAAAGTTTGATATTCTTCTAACATAATATCCCATTCATTTAATGAATTCCATAATAATTCTTTTAATTTTAATTCACCATAAACTTCTTCTAATTCATCAAATTTCGTTACTTCAACTTTAAAATTCTTTTGATATAAACGATATTGTGTTGATGTACGTTGTTGTAACTCGATTTTTTTTAAATAATCATCTAATAATAATTTAACTTTATCTTTATCAGCTGTTGGATCAAGTAATAAAGGATTTTGTGAATCTTGTTTTATTTGACGAACGTCTTGTGTTAATATTTCAATATCTTTATCAAGTAAACTAACAAATCTTGTTACATTAGAATCACGTTCAGTTAATGCTTTATCCATAGCATTACGACAACCATTTAATGTTGTTGTTAATGAACTGTGTGATACAATATCTTCAGGAGGACATGGTACATTATATTGATCAATTAATTCGTACATTTGACGAACAACTTCAGCTTCTTGTTCAAGTGGATCAATACGTTCTTGAATTTCATCAAGAAATGTTAATGAATCAACAAAATCAAGTGTTGTTTCAGGTTTAGTTTCTAATTTAACTGTTGCATCTTGTGCTTCAGATTTTAATGAATCTGTTTTAGCTTTAGCAATTTTCGGTAAAATTTCATTAATAACATCCAATATTCTTTTAAAAACGAAGAAAAAAAAAATGAATTAATTTATATGAAATGTTCTTTTCTTTGTTTTGTTTTTTTGTTACCTTCGTGGTGATGGTTCTAATTTTGTTTTTGTATTGGTACTGTCAATCATTAAAAGACCTAAAGGTTTTTTAGCATCAATTAATTGTGCAATTTTTTCTTCACGAGTATATTTTGCTAATGAAGTAGCAAAAAATTCGACGTCTATTAAATAGAAAAAAAAAAGGTAAATACAGATTTATATATAAAGAATAATACCATGAGGTTCAATTTTAAGTGTTTCAACATTGGTATTTTCATTTTCAACATAAAATCGATGAAATTCATCAAATGTATCGGCATAAATTTTCGCTGCATTAAAACCAGCTTCTAATGAATCACTACAATCTTTGATTAAATCTTGAAAATGATAATCAGCTGTAAACATGCTACGAAGATCAGGTCCATCACCTAATAATCATAAATTTTTTAAAATGTTCTTTAAAAAAAAATTAAAAAGATATTCATACCACATATTTTTTCTTCATATTTTTCATTGATATATGGTCGAGTAAAATTATCAAATGTTGTATCAGGTATAAGATTATCAATTGAAAGTAATGTTTCTTGAAAACTTTGAATAACATGATAAATACCTTGAATAGAAAGAATATGAAGTCTATCGTTTCTCTTCCTTTCCCTCAATTTATACTAACCACTCTGATAAGTTATTGAATCTGGATGATATTGAATAGCTTCAATGAATAATTTCATTTCAGTAACAAATAATGGTATATGGCGTTTAGCTGCTTCATCTTCCTATAAAAGAATAATTTAATAATGAATTAATTTTCTTATGAAATTTTTACTTCTGCTGGTCGAATAGCAGGTATTGGTGGTGGATGTCCTGGTGCTGGTGGTTGTGCTGGTTTAGTTTCAGCCGATGGTTCTTCAGCACCTTCAGCTGTTGCTGTTTTATCGACTTTACGTTTTATATCTTCAACATATCCGATAATTTCATCTTTGCTTGGTGTAGCTTCAAGTTGTTCAAGAAAATGATTTTTAAGTGACTGTACTGAATTAACAGCAAGTACATGAAATGTATTAACAATTAAATAATCACATAAACGAATAAAACTATTATTCAAATGAAATAATATATATAAGACATGCAAACTTTATTTTTATGTAATATTATAACTTACTTTGTTAATCGTCGACAATGTGATCGTTTATTAGCTTGTTCAGCATACGTTGCTTTATCAGGTGGTTGTGCTAATGTATCAATATCCATACTATCTGGCATTGGAAAACCATTACCAGTTAAATTATCTATGAAAGAAAAAAAAACGATTGATTACGAAATATAAAAACAAACAAAAAAATGTTAATATAAATACCATTCGTTGGATCAGTTGGATGAAGAAAATCATCTGGTACAAAACCAGCTTCAAATAAACGTGTTCGACAGGCACTTGCAACAACATCTTTAACAAGATCACGAAATTCTTGAAGACGTGCTGTAACTTGACTTAATGTTTGATTTTGACTATCAGTAAACTATATAAAAACAAACAAGACTAGTTGTATTAGATTATAAGAAAATTTATGCTAACTTCATTTAATGTATATGTATGCTTCTTTTCGATTTTACAAAGACTCATATCACTTATACGAAAGCACATTTCTCGAATATTTAATAAAGCAGGTCGTAATGCCTATAAATAAATATTAAGAAATAAAAATAAACTTTTCTCTAAAATGTTTATTATTTACATCTTGTAACAAAAATAATTGATCATTGAGTGCTTTTGCTGCATGTGTTACTTTCTTAATACGAATATTCTTGTACCAGACCATAAATGCTTTCCACATTCTTGAAAAAAAGAAAACGTTTATTTACTTCTATCTTTCGAAGGAGTTACCACAAGTGGCACTCACCGCTTTAGTTTATATTGGACCCATATATAGGTCTCAATGAGAGTAATAAAAGTCTAAAAGGACACATCCCTTTGGTCTTGGACGTCAAGTTCTGATTGGTTTACTAGATTGTTCGCCCATCGTTACATATTCTCGGAAAGACTGAATAAGGAAGTTTTGATCCAACCTTTGACTATAGACAGATTTAATGATTCTAAGAATATTCTGAAACTTTCAGCCGAAAAGAATGTTCCTTTCTCGAGTTACTGTATTTTCAAGTGAAGTCGAGTTTTGTGACATATCCGTGACAAAAGACAATTTTCGGACATTCAATGACCTGATGAAGGAACATTCTTTTTCGATGAAACTTTCCAATTATTCTAACAATCATTAGACCTATCTGTAAACAAAATGTTGGATCAAAATTCTGTTATTCGATCTTTCGGAGACTACCTAAAGATGGATGAAAAGCCCAATGAACTAGTCATAACACGGCGACAAAGGTCCATAAAGACGAACCCTTGCAGGTTTTTGCCGGTCTTACTGAGACCTGCCTATAGGTGCAATATGAACTAAAACAGCTGGTGTCAGTTCGAGCAATTCTCTCATTGAATAATAAATGAAAATATATACCTGAATGTTGTAAAGACTTTGATCTAAATTAAAATTTATATTAATAGTTAATTAATAAATATAATTAGGTACGAGTATTTTACCTGAACAAGTCGAGTATATCGATAATATTCTTTAGCAAAGTTTTCTAGTGGAGTAAATTCAACTTCTTCTCCTGGACGATAATAACTAACACCTGAATTTGATATAGTAAAATATTCACGTCCACATTGTTCATAACTAACAACTCTGTAAAAGTAAATTGTATTTTATAAATAACAAATCCATGATGAAGAAAAAAAACACAAAGCGAACTTTAAATTATAATAACTATGTCGTGTATCGTTTCGTGAATATGAATGAGCCAAATATAGAAAGAAGCCATCAGGTGCTTGTCTTATGTAATTGATCA
This sequence comes from Rotaria sp. Silwood2, assembly GCA_905329745.1. Classification (NCBI taxonomy): domain Eukaryota; kingdom Metazoa; phylum Rotifera; class Eurotatoria; order Philodinida; family Philodinidae; genus Rotaria; species Rotaria sp. Silwood2. Next base: position 43,369 of record CAJNSZ010000057.1, on the reverse strand, counting down.
CTTTAGTCATATCTGTTTCACCATGTAACATTTCTAAAAACAGAAGAAAAAAAGATTAGTTTAATAAAAATAATTACTTTTGCTAAATACCTCGTGAATCAAGTTGACGTCGTTTAACTGATACACTTGAACTCCAATCGGAACCAACTTCACTTCCTTTACCCATTTCTGATGTTCGACTATTAATCTAAATTATTTCAAACAATGGAAATAGTTTAATAAATAAATTGTGAAATTTTTATTAACGAACCGGTGGCAAGGACAGTTTCGCACGTTTCTCAATTGGTGATTCAGGAGATGATATTCGCAGTTTGTTAGCTTCAATTAATTGTTGTCGATTACGTGCTTGAATTTCTTTTGGATCATTGTGTTTTTGGTATCGTTTAAGTACTGGTAATGGTTCAAATTTATGTTCGGCAGGTGTCTGTTTATTCCAATAGGCCCGATAATGATCACCACCAGGCGCTTGCGGGGTACTAGTTTTATCATCTTGAATCGAATTGAGTGGATGTGAAATAAGTCGACTCATCAAACGATTCTGATCAATGTTACCATAACGAAAATTCCCTGCACGGGTTGATGATGGTAGCATACCACTATCAGCCATTGCTTACTTGTAGTATGTGTATATATGAAATAAAACAAAAGTTTACTCAAGTACACACGAAATCATTCTGACATTCTGTATATTTGTTGTCATAACAAGTCCCTTAAACTCAACAGAAATATACAAAGCGACATCTGATTAGATGGCGACGTCAATTCAAAAATAACAAGAGAATGTATATGTTAATCAAATGAACAATTAAGAAAGATAACTATTATTTTTATGTTTATTTTCCACTAAAATAATCATTGTTTTTATATTCAATGTAAAGCAATTATTTAAATAGTGATTTGATTGCAAACATTTGTAAAGTTGATCTTACACATCCAGCAGATGACTTCGTTTTCCTAATATCTTAAGCGAGGTTCAAAATATTGCAGTGCAGATTTTCTCAAAATGTAGCTCACGTTTCGCAGTTTATTTTCGCCATGTATTACCTCTTTCTGCTGTAAACTCATTGTGCTAGATGAAAACCACTAATAATGACATCTTTTGATTTGGTTCAAAATTGATCGTACATTTTATAAAAGAAATTCACGTCAACTTCTCAATAAAAATACACTTATCTTATGATTTGGAAAAGAAAACGCAGCACAAGATACTTTTTCTTTTCTAAATTGTAGAATATGTACGTGAAAGTTTTATATGAAGCGTACGATCAATTTTGAGCCTTATCAAAGGACGTCATTATTTGTAGTTTTTATCTAACACAGACCACTTACAGTAGAAATATGTGATACTTGGCGCAAATTAACTATGGAACATGATCTTATTTTTGCCAAAATCTGCATCTCAATACATTGAACTTTTCTTAAGATATTAGGAAAGCAATGTCATCTTTTGGTTGTATGATCAATTTTGAGCGACACTATATATGCTTGTTTCAGCAGTATCAAAAGAAAAATTATATTTTCCAGTTTTGCTTGCATTATTAATGCAAGCAGATAGTTGAGTGATAGATTATGTTTGTCTTTAAAAAAAGTAAGTTCTCTAGAGGATGTACTGAGTTCAAAGTACTCGTAGATTAGATCAGGTATCATTAGAGTACCTTTTCGGATACGGTATTACCAGAATGTCACAGTATTCAATAAAAGATTGTTCAACAAGTTAGTAGATTGAACATGTAAAAACATTCTGCAGTTAAATACTAAAAAATCATGAAGTATCATAAAATTCCTTTTACACACCGGTAGCACGGGGTACCTTGAAGTCAATACATTCACTAGCGTATGTTCAAATCGTATATCAGAGAAACTTGCTGCATGTGCTGCGTCCTTTTTCTTGAGAATTTCATCATTTTCTTCCGTACGTACGAGAGAAATTTTTACAAGAGAATTTTTTTTTGTTCTCACATACGGCAAGATTATGTGCGAACTTACATGTGTGCGTAAGAGTGAATAGAGTAAACTCTGTTACGTGAGCACGTGTATGTCCTATGAAAGTGAAACGTGCATGTACACATAACTTTTTGCATAGAGTTGCATGCACTCTTTTAAACTCTCACGTTTGATCAAGAAGTTAAATTGAAAACTCACTTAGAACAACGATGATTTGATCTCACAAGAACGAATATTTTACCCTTCAACTACTCATTTTTAGTTCGTCATAGATATGCAGAAAAAGTATTTCTCTCAAGAACAATCGATATCAATTAATTGATAATTTAATATTTTCAATACAAATCATAACTTTGTAAATATTTATCGTTTTCAATCGAGCTGAAAAAAATTCAAGATGATAACTTAAAAACAATTTTATATACAAAAATTGTAAAAAAACAAATGCTTGAATAAAATAAAAATATAATGAAAAATATATAAAAAAATGATCAAAAATAATCAATTGTTTCAAAGTAAAAAGAAGATTAGATACATGAGTATTTAGATGATTATTAAGTAGCTGTTTCTTTGTCTCGGGCACTTTGAATAATTTCGGCGATATCATGAGGATCAATTTCAATAAGAACTTCAATATTATTTTGATTTGTAAGAATAGCAACATAAGTTTTACCTTCTTTTGGTTCTTTGACTTCGTCATCTTCAGCAGCTTGTTTTATTTGTTCATCATTTTCATTTTCTATTTTGAATTTTAAACCTTTTGAACTTTGGCTATATTCGAAGTTAGTACCATCGGCTGTTCGATTCATATGACCACGTACAATTTTAATATTTTCGAATGATAATCCATATGAATTTCTTGGTTTATCTTTACCTTCGGCTAGACCACCTTCTACGTTGACAAGTAAAGCTATAAATGCTAATTCTGCTTTGGATAAATGTTCAGTAGCTCGCTCTTTGCCTTCTGAAACCATGAGTATGACTATGATGTACGATAATTTTACAATAAATGAAAAAGAATAAAATACGACATTTTACACATACTGTTTGCTTTAATAGTTATGAAAAAAGAGAACTAAGAAAAGAAACTTGAAATAATAGAGACGATAAAGGAAAGAAGAATTTATTCTCGACAATACAGACACGAAAAAAAAAAGAATGAAAAAAGAAAAAGTACATTTGAGATGGTTCAAGAGAGTCCAATTATAAATTATAGAACTTCATGCTTGTTTATTAGGTGACAGATCACTTCGTCGCAATCATTTCGTCGCATGATCACTTCGTCGCGTTCTGTTCGTCGCAGAATAATTTCTTTCGTTCTGTCATTGCATCCTTCTCAATTAATTCTTTTTTTTTAAATAACCAATTGAAATAAAATAAAATAAAATAAATTAAAAATTCTGAAAGATGTATACGATAACGATAAACGATTGACTATTCTAAGGCATATGACTTTAATTGGGAAAACGGATCAATAAAAAATATTAATCAAAAGTGATCATGATAGAGCTAAAGTTTCCCTCGGACAAAAAAAAACTACCTTTTTCTGCTTCATTTTCGCATCACTTAATCCATTGTTTTAAAAAAACAAAATATACCACAAGATGCAGCGTGAAAAGAACTACAATTTACAAAGTAAACCTTATTTTAATTTTGTACTTTTTGTTTTCAAAAAAGGCAAAATTCTGTGCGACCAATTTTCGACGCTGCGAAAAAATCATTTTTTCTTATCTCACCTTTTTATCACCTAATGTGCTTTTGTATAAAAAAAAAATACCACAAGATGCAGCGTGAAAAGCTCTACAATCTACAAAGTAAAGCTTATTTCAATTATGTACTTTTCGTTTTCAAAAAACGCAAAATTCGGTGCGATCAATTTTCGATGCTGCGAGAGGATCATTTTTCTACACCAATGAGAAATTCCTTTCTTCTTATTTCAATAAACTGTTCTATGTAAATTGTAGAGCTTTGCACGCTGCATCTTGTGGTATATTTTGTTTTTTTAAAACAATGGATTAAGTGATGCGAAAATGAAGCAGAAAGAGGTAGTTTTTTTTGTCCGAGAGAAACTTTAGCTCTATCATGATCACTTTTGATTAATATTTTTTATGGATCCGTTTCCCAATTAAAGTCATATGCCTTAGAATAGTCAATCGTTTATCGTTATCGTATACATCTTTCAGAATTTTTAATTTATTTTATTATATTTCAATTGGTTATTTAAAAAAAGGAATTAATTGAGTAGGATGCAATGAATAGAACGAAAACAATTGTTCTGCGACGAAGTGATCGTGCGACGAAATGATTGCGACGAAGTGAACGCGACGAAATGTACTAGTACCATGATAAGGTTCATAAAATCTCTTTACGGACGACGTTTTAGGTCGAAATGACGACATTGTATTTTTTATGATATACTCTGCGCTAAATTTGAAATTACTCACAAGGAAACTAAATTAACTGATATCTACCATCTAAGCTCATATTGGACTCACAGGTAGGTCTCAATGAGACTAGCAAAAGCTTGAAAGAGTTTGTCCCATGGACCTTTGTCACTGAGTTATGATTGGTTTAGTAAATTTTTGTTGATTTATTTGTAGGTAGTTTCTAACAAGTCAAATGATAGAATTTGGTTGTAAAATTTTGCGTCTATAGATAAGTCTATAATGACTCTTGGAATATCGTGAAGGTTTCATCTGAAAAGAATGTTCCTTCATCAAGATATTGAATTTCCAAAAATTGTTCCTTGTCACAAAAGTCAAGTGAACATGAAAACTGAATAACTCGACGAAGGACTAATGTTTTCGGCTGAAACTTTCAGGATATGCTAAAAGTCATTAGACCTATATCAAGGCAATAATTCAGAATCCAAACTTTGCTATTCGGTCTTTCGAAGAGTGTTTAAAAATCGGTCATAACTCGGCGCCGAAGGCCAATTGAAACGAGTTTTTTAAGCTTTTATCATTCTCACTGAGACATGGCTGTATTTCCAACATAAACTCAAACGGTGGATGTCAATTGTGATGATTCCCTCGTCAATAAGATGGCCATAATTCGAAAAGAAAGTAAGAAAACGACGAATTATTAATAGCTTTATCTGGCCCCAATAGACTTTATCTATCGACATAAGTCTCATCTCAAAAGTTTTCTATCACCTGAAGAGATTCTTTTCGTCATAGCAAAGATATTTTCTATTATCTATCAGAATGTTCTCAAAGGAAAAAAAGTATAAGCAAATCATTTCATTGTATCAATCGAAATGAATTGGTTAATATTTATTCTGGATTCAAGTATATTTTTTGCAAGATTTAACTAGATTGACACTCTTTTTTTACGAAATGAAATAAAATAAAATAACACCACAACTTTACGGAAGACAACTTTCTCTAACACTTTTCTATACATTTTTGAAGAAAAAAAAACCAACGAATATGTATAACCACTTATCTTACTAAACTTATACTAAATGTATTCCATTCATTCATTCTCAATTTATATCCGAGTTCAAAATAGCATTAAAAGAGAACAATAGGTCAATGAGGAGAAATCTGAAGAATTCATAAAATAATATATGAATGAAAATAATATTGTCTATTTTTTATTTAGGGAAAAATTTGAAAATGGAAAAAATATTATTATTTCTTATTGGGAATTCTTATTGTCTCAATTAAAAATTTATTCAGCGCGATCACGTCTTCATGATCATCAGTTACTGTTAAAAAAGAAATTACATCAACTTAAACAAGAACAAAATATTTCTTATGATCATCAATCGACAAACTATGAAAATGAAATAGAATCATTCGAAGATTTAGAAAATAAGTGTTTAGACGTTTATGAACAAGCTCATTATTCGCCAATATTAAAGAATATAAATGAATTGGATATTGAAATTCCAAAAAGATGTATAGATGAAATAGATGATGCGGAAAAATTAAAACAACGTCAACCAGTTATGAAATCTGGATCTATGCAAGTAATGAAAAATAATAATTATTAATAAATATATAATTTTAATTTTAATTTTTTAGACTAATATTAAACATATTTCTCAAGATTTTGTTGAAAATTTCAAAGATTTGGCAGCAGATGATAGTACAATTATTAATACAATACCGATTGATGTTTAATATGAATGGTCCGATAAATATAATCTCAGAAAACCTCGTGTTTTGAATAAAGTTTATACTGTATGTATATGTATTACTTATATAATTACTAATTATTTCTTAAATAGGGATATGATTGGAATCAATATAATAGAACACATTATGATAGAAATAATCCTCCACCGAAAACTGTCCAAGGTTATAAATTTAATGTAAGTTATTTATTAGAATTTACAACATAATATTTATTTATTTTAGATCTTCTATCCTAATTTGAACGATAAAACAATGATTCCATCTTGTCATCTTGTATGCACTTTTTTTACTTTAATTTTTGATATGTAACGTTTCTCTCTATTTGTAGATGGATTGTGAAGATAATAAAGATTTTTTAATTCTTAAATCTCATGCTGGACCACCATATGAAGTAAGAAAATTTTTAAATTTTTATAAGAATTTATTTATTGTACTTTTATTGCAAGATATTGCATTTAAAATTGTTAATAAAGAATGGAATAAATCACGTCAGCATAGATATCGATGTCAATTTCAAAATGATATTTTTCAATTATGGTTTAATTTTTCTAAATCAAAATATCGACGTTAAATTTTATTATTTTTATTGTACTTTTCAAAAAATTAAAAACAAAATATATTAGAAAAACTTGTAACTGTTTTTTTTATGAAACGTCCAATATAGCGAAAGCGAATATGAAGAAATTTTATCTCAAAACTATGTCTTATTAGAAAAAGTATTTGAATAATTATATGTACAATGTTCGAACAGGAATCAGAGCTGCTAACAGGCCTATGAGTATTCTGAGGTCACCAGGATTGTCAGGGGTCTATTAATAATAAGGTAGAGTTCATGGCATGAGGGATTGATCCTTGTTCCAGGAAATCAGTAAGCAAAAAATCGAAGAAAATTGTTCCAGTTTCGCTAGAAGAAAAATGAAAATTCTTCAAAATTGGGTAGGAAGTCATCTCCTCGAAATACTCTCTCCACTCGGAACATTCCTGAGCAGACTACTTATTTCTAGTCTGACTTGATCTTGTCTAGGCTGAAATACCTGCAGGCTAAACCAACCAGTTGGATGTTTCTCATCTTTTGACTACATTTAATTCTATAACTCTGCATGAAAGTATCATTTTAGTTTTACTTTTTCACTTAATTTATTTCCATGAAGATAAGATAATAATAACTCTTACACAAATAATAAATTAAAATTAACAGAAAATTTTCAAAAATTTTTTTTTTTTGTACAAGAGAGGCTTTGATTTAATGCAATGTTTTCGACTATATCAGTACTACTTCGTATAATCAAAAAATCTAATCATAATAAGAAAAATAGCATGTAGTTAGACATACAATCAAGGGGTAAAAAATGTGCGAAATAAATGATACTTCCAGTAACAGACATGGATATTTGCATTTGAAAATCAATTTTTGCAACAGTGCGAACGTAAAATTTATTTTCGAATTGTTTTTGATCTAAACAAGTTCTTCTCTCAGTCAAAGTAAGCTTTACAATGCTAAAATGGCGTTTGATTGAAGAATTATTTTGTTGGTGTAATCAAATAAGTTTGTCAAAGCACTCTCATTAACATTTGATTTTCGAAAAGAATGAGCCAGGCGAACAGTTTCATAGACCTTCAAATCGTTTTCAAAGATTCAAAAAAACGCCACATGATTAACAACACACTATATACACCTATAGGCGATAGAACATTTCAAATCTAGGATAGACTTAAGAGTTTTTATAAGATCCCTATTAAGAAGTTAGGAAAAGAGAAGAGAAGGGCAAAGCGTTTTATGCTAATCAAATAAAATACAGTTAATGCTTCTTATTTCCAAAGCATGTTTTAGGCTATATAGAGCGGGTACGCTTCAGAAAAAATTCGCAGCTAATGTCAAAAGACATGCACTTAAAGAAATACACCAAACATTTGTTTTTATCTAATTTCGACTCTTAAAAGAAGATTTATCGATCTATTTCACACAAAAACAGAATAATCGTCAAACAATAGTGTTCACAAAGAAAAGTTACATTATAGGTTTGCTCACTTTGTTGAAAAAGTTTCTTTGAAATGTAGGCTTAACCATTGAAAGTGAAGACAATTTTCGGGCAAATTTTAAAAAAATCTAATACGAGTTTCCGCTATCATTTTACTTTAAGTCATTGATGAATCTTTCAAATTGATGAAACAAGGATCAAATATTTGTGCCTACGATATCTGAATCTAGGACAGGTTGAAGTTTACTCAAGTCTCGTTGCATCACTGTCTGTGAATTGTAGTGTTAGAGATTGTATCGTTTTCTTATATTGACACGAAAGAGATTACAACTTTTTAAAACCCTAACCAACATTATTATATATATGATTGATTTAAAATGAAATAGAAGGAAAATAATGTAGATATATCATTATGAATCAAAACTGCTAAAAACTTTACCCAGTGAGAGTTTTTATAGAGTATATTTCGTTATTAAAACCAAAAATTGAATTCTAACTTCATTTTCAATTTCATATTTGTTTTCAGAACTTCTTTGATAGATAAGATTTGTATTTCATCAACTATGTGATTATAATTTAAAATGAAAGACTTTATTTTGAATAAGATCTAAAACAATACGAAAGAGTAAAAATAAGAAAATAAGAAGGATTATTTTTTTTTCAAATTAGAGAAGCATTTTTTTATCACATGTCTTTCTCTTTTGTTTTAATAAATTCATCAATTATTTTCTCTAATATATTCAGTGGCATTGATCCATTCAATAAAATCACTAAAATAAAACACAAGAACACAAATATATAGATTTAAAAATTGTCTTAACTATTTCATACCATCATGAAACTCTTTTAAATCAAATTTATCACCAAGTGCTTTTTGTACTTTTTCTCGTAATGATAAAATCACTTGACAACCAACCATATAAGCACATGCTTGTCCAGGATATACAAAATATCGTTCAACTTCTGTAATAATTTCTTCCTTTTTCATGCATGTGTTTTCGATCTGAAATTTAAATATACTTAAAAAATAAGAATTTTCTATAAAAATCTCTACCATATAATCAATGGCTTGTTCACGTGACCATCGTTTCCAATGAATGCCAGTATCAATAACAAGTCTTAGAAACGAAAAAAAGAGAAATTAGTATATAGATTTAATAAATACTTATACCGGCACGAACGGAAAAGTTGAGCATCAAGATATCCAAGATAACTATACCATGATTTATGAAAACCTTTTTCTGCTGCTAATTGTTCTGTATACAAGGCCCATCCTTCCAAATAAGCAGTAAAAGGAATGATGCGACGAAAAAATGGTAAATGTTTAAGTGATTGAGCCACACTTATCTAGAAACAAAATTTATTCGAAAAAAAAGTAATAAATATGACTTAAATTTTTAGTTTTACTTGAAAATGATGACCTGGAACAGCTTCATGATAAGCTAATGTATTCATTTTAAATTTAACTACTTCATTAATATTACGAAGATTTACAAAAAATGTTCCTGGTGTTTTACCATCAAATGCTGCTGGAAAATAATAAGCCATTACTGCTGTAGCTTCTTTAAATTGAGGTATACGTTCAACAACACATTTTGTTGCTGGTCGACATGCAGATGAAAAATATTTATCCATTTCATTATCAATATCTTCAATGATTTGACAATAATCATTAAGAATTTTTGTTCGATTTTCTTCAATATTTTCATATTTTTGTTCAATATCATTTTCGAAATTCGTGATACTTGTTCGAAAATCCTGCCAACTTTCAATTTGTTTTTCTTTTAAAATACTATAAAAATAATAAATGAATATAAACAGGATTGGCTATAAATATCTTTGCAATAAAAAATTAAATTATCTTCAATCTACTCGAAGGTATTGAGCTGATGCATTTTTCAATAATAGAGGCATGTTCAAAATTCGTTTTCTTTATAAGAAAACCGTTAATGAACTCTGATTTTAATTGTCGACATTTCTTTCAATATGTATTGTAACTTTTCTCAGATTCGGAGAAAAAACAATGCAGAACAGTTCATGTATATTCTTATGATTTTAACGTCAGAAAGCAACGAGAAAAGCGAAAGTGGTACATACAGACAAAAGTGGAAGAGCGAGTCAATGGAAACGCGTTAAATGAGAACCGAACAGTTACTCGCTAGAGTAATTACTCCCGAGTGTGGGTGTAGATTGTGAATGCTAGTGTAGACCTTGTGTTCATTCACACTCAAATGCGAACCCATGTGAGCAAGTGTCCTAGACTCGCTTAAAATGATGTTCATTAGTATCAATGCATCGATGAAGTCCTTTAAGGTGTTGGTATCAGAAAATAGCAGATTAAAACTGAATACAGTAGTACAAAACTGAACATGTGATGATATTATAGTGAAAGATAAACTACTCCCAAATTACACAACGAAAGAGACGAGCAAGTTTTTGTGTCGGAACAGGAATTCACGTACAAATAAATCTGTTCATGTTATTTCATATCAGTATAAAACGACAATTCAAGTGAATAATCAGTTTCTTCAGTAAGGAAAATTTTGCAAAGAATGTGAACTGTTTATGGTGCTTTAATCAAGTAATTCTGTTTTAATTGCTATGTTAACGAAGTTTTTGTTCTTTTAAAATCGTAACAATACAACAAGCTGCAGTTTTCAAAAATGTATCTGTTATGTAAGTCTTAATTCTTTTTATAAGCTGCGGAACATTTTAACTCTAAACTATTTAGTAAGACTTCCCCATCGAGAAGGTAAACCTTAAGACAAGAGGCGAATTTTTATTATTACATCAACATAAAACGCGGTTAGTGCTTCTTGTTTGAAACTCATATGTACAGTGTACAGAATTGTTGCAGATTAGAAAAAAATTGCAACTAATGTCAAAAAACGTACTCTTGAAGAAAAAAAAACTAATGTTTGTGTCCATTTAACTTCAACTACAGAATTAAGGATTTTTTTATCTGCTTCACTAGAAGAGAAAACAGAATAACGGCGAAACCGCACTGTTTAAAAAAATCTTGGAATTAGATTGCGCATTTGTTGTGTATTGAAAATGTTTAATAGGCATGGAAAGTCAACTGTTGATAGGGAAGAAAATTTTGCGGCAAGTTCTAGTTGTTCTAATCAATTTTTTCCGTTAAAACCTTTATTCAATTCTAATGAACCAGCATCACTTCATGCCATTGCCGATATACGACCTAACATTTAGCCATACAGAAGTCACCATTTCGTCGAAAAGGTATTCTCTCTTAAGAAAATGTTACTGATTGTTGCTGAAGATAGCGAAAAATTTTAACATACTACATAAAGCTGTTGATTTCATAAAACGAGAAACAAATAGTTTAGTTTACCCCAGCCTACGAAGCCTGAAGTTGCACTATACTTCAACATATATAGACCACGTGGGTCAGTCGCCTGTAGTTTTTTCAGTTAAGATTATCAAATGACAACATTCGAAAAGTGAAAAGCATTAGCTTGTCAGCTACGAACTGTTTGTTCAAACTAACCAAATCTATATAATGTCTTGAAAATAAAATTTAATTTGTATCTTTGATAGAAAATTGCAGGCTTTTTCGATTTTCACTAGAAGTTTCTTCGTCGACGTGTTTTCCATGTATAGTCTCGTTCTCTATGTTTCTCTTCGTTTTTTTGTGTGTAGATTTGTTCATGTTTGTGCTTTCTTTGTTGCCCTCATGTTTTTTTATTGTTACTATTCATTTCTCGTTACCAAGGCCAGTCATTCCTACCGTGTGAAGCGATACCTTAAACTGCTAAAAACATTGGAAAAACAGTGTGATCATTGCCATAAACAATGAAAAATGATCATCGCTTTTCACTGGAACTTAAACAACACTATTTAAGACTTGTTTAGTCAAAAAGCCAATGCACAACATTAAGGTCGTACTTTCATCGAATACTATTATTGTATTTATATAGTTTTTGTCGCATACAAATTATTTTCATCATTCGCATTGTACCTTAAGTAGCATTCTCTTATACTTTCTATTATCATACGAAGAATCTCATTACACAAATAGCATTTATGCATACAGATTTATCATCATAAGCTACATCTATAGTAGATATATGAAAAAATGGATGTACACAGATGCAATCGTTACAGTTACTGTATGCGAAAGTAGAATTCAACATTTTTTTAGATAAAGTATTTTACTAATAAAAAAAAATTTATAATTTCAAGGATGTATTTTTTAACAAGTGAATCACTACTCGTTTTTCGCCGCTTTTAAACGCTTACGACCTATTGCTTCTATATGTGGTGAGAAAAAACATTGGAATTCGGACAAAATTTCTACTAGGCGTCTAGATGACAAAAGAAGGTGTTGTATTATCTATAGAATTTGCTTATGAAAAAAATGATGAACGAAGAAGATGAGATCATGTGTACATTTACTCGATAACTCAATATTAATATTATGTCAATCATCGTGTGGTAAGACAGAGACGTCTTTGTAGAACGCACGTCATATCATCAATAATACAAAATTTGATAGAAAAAACGAGTAAAATGCTGCTTCATCTTAGCAAAACATTTCGATGAAACATTAGCAATAGATTTAGCGAGAAATGGAAGATAAAATCATTAAGATTTATCTCGTAAGTAATATTATTATCAATTTTTTTAAAAAAGTCGTTTGGGGAAAATGCTTATAACTTTTGCAGGAAAAGTGATAGAGACCTGCGGTTTTCATTGTTGAATAGAACACATTAAGAAACGTAGTGCTATGAATTAACCAGGTCTTCAGGTAAGGTTTACCACGGTAAATCTTTGAATGGACGTCTTTTCTAATCTAATTGACGCTAATTATGACCTGAAAATTACAGAGCATTGCAAATTAATGTTTCAAAAAGATCTTTTACTCTATGACGCTGAATCCACTGACTCAAGTTAAAAAATGTTTCTCAAATTCCAAATAAGTAACGTCTCGATGTTCATGGTATCTGTTAATGCATATGTCGAGTTTTTTGGAATTTTTACCCGTGGACGGATAGGAGTAGATACCTTTGCAAAGGATACCTATAAGTTCTGAGCTAAAAATATACAGATCTGTGGCTGTTTTAGAATTGTAGATCTCGATTCGAACTATTAGTTCCACTATTTAGAAATCAAAATCATATATATTTTCCGGGAGTGGCAATCTCGCCAAATTTGTGCATTCAAGAGTTTACCATGGTAAAACTTATTTGAAGACCTGGCTATTTCATAGTGTTAACTTCAGCTAATATTCTGTTTATATTATTTGTTGCTTTTTCAAAACAACACGAAAGAAAAACCGAACTGAACTGTACACGCACTTAGCAACACACTCATTAAGATCTCTTTTTTTCAAAACAGCGCCTTCATTCACTAACACTCTCCCACTTTTTAAATAAGATTATTGTTATTATGTTTTTTGGCTTCGACGAGATGGTTTATACCATTGCTGTGTTGGTATAGAATCGATATAAGCTCGCTTTAATAGATCACGATGTACTAAATCTAATTTGACTTGTCCTTTGACGTCTTCAAGTTGATATGTTCCTAAAGGACAGATCTTTTTAATTTTATATGGACCAATCCAGTGAGGTTGGAATTTTTTTCTGTTTTCATTGTGTATTAAAACCCAATCATTCGGTTGCAATTGATCAACATGATGATGTTTCAATCGACAGTCATAATAAGTTTTCATCTTGATAGCATTTGAATTAAGACGTTGATGAACAATATCACGTTGTTGAACTAATTGATTTAATTGTTGTACACGAGATGTGATGTTATTATGTTCATCGTCGTTAATAATAGGTATTAGTTCATCACCTGGTAATTTTGCTTCGACCCCATATACCATATAAAATGGTGTTTTACCAGTAGCATGATGTTGTCGGACTCGGCAAGCAAATAATGCACGATTAACATATTCATCCCACTGATTAATATTATCATCACCTACATATTTAGCTAGCATACCACCGAATAGACGATTAAACCTTTCAATAACACCGTTAGATCGTGGGTGATAAGCAGATGTTAAAATATGTTTGATACCGATCAATTTAAAATAAGAATTTAACATTGTCGTTGTAAAATTAGTTCCTCGATCCGTAATTATTTCTGTTGGACAACCAAAATTAAGAACAATTTCTTCATACACAAATTTAGCAACAATTTCATGTTTGGCATTTTGAGCAACTTGGACGATTGGCCATTTTGTTGTATGATCGATTGCAACTAATATCCACCGATTACCATTAAGTGTTGTAGGCAGTTGACCAATAAAATCGAGACTCCAACGATGAAAAGCAGGTACCGGAATTAAAGGATGTAATGGTTCTGTTGTTGTTTTACCACAAGTAGTAAGTTGGCATTTAGTACATGTTTTTATCCATTGCTTGATATCATTATTCATTCCGGGCCACCATGCTCTTGTTCGTAATAATTCTTGCATACCATCAACTCCGATATGCCCATATGCATCATGCATTTTAAGAACTAAATCTAATCGTGAAATAAATGGTATATATGGAGCTGTTTGTTCGTCATTTAATTTGCGAAATATTGTTTCGTGAGAATCATCATAAATAAATAAATGTATTTCTTTTTTGATTAATTCTTTAATTTCATTTGGTATATCATCACTAAATTGTTTGTGTTGTAAATAGTGTGGAATTAATAAAGGCCAATCTAAATTCTGATTGTTTTCAATTACAACCAACTGTGATGTATATAATCGTGATAATGCATCAGCAACGACATTTTCTTTTCCGGATTTATATTCGATCTTAAAATTGAATTGTTGAAGATATTCGACCCAACGAACCATTCGACGTGACAGGTGCTTTTGAGTTGAAATATATTGCAATGATTTATGATCTGTACGTATAATGAATTGCATACCTTCAAGATAACATCGCCATGTACGTAAACAAACAATTATAGCAAATAATTCTTGTTCATGCACCGGATAACGAGATTCAACATCGTTTAATTTACGTGATTCATAAGCTATTGGTCGTTCACCTTCACCATCATTCTGCATTAATACACCACCGACAGCAATAGCAGAGGCATCAGTTACCACGATGAATGTTAAATTAAAATCTGGTAGACGCAGGACAGGTGCTGTTAATAATGCTTCTTTCAATGTTACAAATGCTGTATGTTGTTTGTTGGTCCACGTAAATTTATAATTAGCTTTTGTTAAATCAGTTAACGGCGACGCTAGTTCGCTGAAATTCGGAATGAATCGCCGATAAAAACCTGCAGCACCAAGGAAAGATCGTACATTTGTTGAATTACGTGGAATTGGCCAGTTCTTAACAGCAATAACTTTACTTTCGTCGGCTTTAATACCATTTGATGTTATAACATGACCGAGAAAATTAATCTGATCAACATTAAATTCACATTTTGTTCTATTAGCATATAATTGATTATCACGTAATAATTGTAATACTAATCTAATGTGATTTAAATGATCATTTTCGTTTTTACTATAAATTAAAATATCATCAAGATATATTATAACGAATTTGTCAAGATAATGATGAAATATAGAATTCATTAATCTCATAAAAGTTGGTGGTGCATTTGTTAAGCCGAACGGTAATACAACAAACTCAAATGAACCATAACGTGTTCGAAATGCAGTTTTCTCGATATCATCGTCTTTGATTCTAATTTGATGATAACCAGCTTTTAAATCAAGTCGTGAAAAGATTTTTGCACCATTGAGTTGATCTAACATTTCATCTATACGTGGAATAGGATATTTATTTTTGATTGTAAGTTTGTTTAATGCACGATAGTCAACACACATACGTAATGTACCATCCTTTTTCTTTGCAAATAAAACCGGAGCAGCATATGGTGATTTGCTTACACGAATAAAACCCTTTTCTAATAAAATCTCTAATTGGCGTTTTAATTCAGCTAATTCTGGTTGTGACATTCGATATGGCTGTTGTGATGGTGGTGTTATATTATCAAATATTTTAATTTCATGATCAATATCACGTTTCGGTGGTAATTCACTTAAATCATCAGGAAATATGTCGTTAAATTCTTCAAGTAATTGATCTATTTTTGTATCGATTGATGAAGTTGTATTAATATAACAATTGGGTGTTTGTTTAATTGTCACCAAGTAAACCTTTCTACACCTTGATAATTGCTTTGCATTAATTAAAATATTATCAGTACATTCTACAGTATCAACACATGTATCATTGATAATTTTATTGCATAAATTTGATGCCTTAAGAAAATATTTTCGATCATTTGTGTTAATCGTAATAATTCGTGTTTTCCAATCTATACGAGGATTATTTTTAAACAACCAAGGTAGACCTAAAATCATATCATAATTTGTTTCAGAATTAATTGGAAAAACATAAGCTGATGTTATTTTTTCGTTGAATTCATCTAGTTTTAATTCAAAATTCATTAATTCTTGATCAATGTATGATTTGATTCCGTTTGCAACAGTAACGGAAACACGTGGAATACCACTAGTTTGTAGATTATGAAATTTAATAAAATTCTCAGATATAAAATTATGTGATGCACCACAATCAATTAGTATACGGGCATCATAACCGTTAACATTTCCTTCTAAAAATAACAATTCTGATGTATTGAATTCTTGTGTTGTCAGCATCGACATAATTTCACGAAGTGGATCAATATCATTATCAGCATTATCGGGTATTGTTCTATCATGAACAACATCTTTTTCAATCGAATCAACTTGATTCGATTCAGTAACATCGTGAACATCTGGAAAACTAGAAACAATAGAAGAACTTAAAACATCTAGATGACATGAGGATTCAAAAGAAGATGAAGAGGTAGATGTGTTCCCCACCACATCTACCACTGGTCGTTTTTTTGATTAAATGATGCTATTGTATGTTGTTGTGGTCGTTTTGGACACTTCAACGCACGATGACCTGGTTCCTTACAATAAAAACATAAGCCAAATTTAAAACAATCATCTTTTGTTGCAGTTGAATTAAATGGTGCCATATAACGTTGTTGTTGTCGGGTACTGGTGGCATTCAATTCGACATTAACAGATGCTTCCAGAAATGGATTATATTTACTATTATTATTTTTACTAATAGTCATAACATTGTCATATGTAGTTGCTTCACGTATGGCGTCTTCGACGGTTTGTGGATGTTTTGATCGTACATATAAACTTGTATTGATAGATAAACCATTAACAAACAGCATAACTTGTGTTAACTCGTCCATATCAGTCACTTGACCAACAATACTTCGAAATAAATGAATATAATCTTGAAGTGATTGTTTTTGACGTAATTTCAATAATTGTTGTCGAAGCTGTTCTTGAAAATCAATTGGTTGAAATTGAGATTTCAATTTATTTTTAAATTCGTTCCATGATGATGGTCTTTGATTTTTCAATTTTAAATTCACGAACCATTGTAAAGCTGTACCACCTAACCAACTGACAGCGAGTGAGATTTTATCATCGTCGTTAATTAACCGATTTGCCATAATTTCGTCTAATGTTGTTATCCAAGTAATAACATTTTCTTCGCTGGTTCCATTGTATTCCTTCGGTTTGGTATTGATCTTGTTGACGAATTGTGATGATGTAGCGATCGATGAATCGGTTGTTATTGTTGTTGACGATTGTGGAGGCGATTGTGCTAAAATTAGTGACTGTTGAGCATGTATTTGTTTTCTTTGTTCCTGCATTTCTTCGATGATAACCATGTTCATTTGAATGACTCGTTCCAACAAACTTTCCAAATTGGCACCTTCAGTTGGCATCTTGAATTTGTATGTTCGCTGCTACCAAATGTTAACTTCAGCTAATATTCTGTTTATATTATTTGTTGCTTTTTCAAAACAACACGAAAGAAAAACCGAACTGAACTGTACACGCACTTAGCAACACACTCATTAAGATCTCTTTTTTTCAAAACAGCGCCTTCATTCACTAACAATAGTAATACATGTCCTGCCGTCTTCTATCCAGCAATGAAAATCGCAGATCTTTATTACTTTTTCTTCAAAAGTTATAGGCATTCTCCCCAAGCGATTTTTTTAAAATGGATAATAGATATTGTTTCATGATGTTTGTGAGATACATTTTTGATACATGTGATTGTGTCAACTTGAATCTGAGCTCACTCCGATAGTTCTCTAAAAAATGTTTCACTCATATCACTTATCTCATAAATAAGATTGTATTGACAGAATAAAAAGTATCCACTAACTTAACTAAATTCTATAGCTAATGAAATTTAACAAAATAATCTGACCTTCTCATTTCATTTTGAATTCTTTCTACATGTTTTTTTCCAAGTTCATGAACTTCGTCTGGACTCATATTGGTTGTTGTATGATATTCTAAACATAATTTATAATATTTATCACCATTGGGTAATTTCCAAACACCATGATCTGTTGTAGCATTTGATAAATCCTCATGAAGAATATTTAATAAACGATCATATGCTGGAATAACATTTGTTTTAAGAATTTTTAATAAACGACTGATCAATTCATTTTGTTTTTCTTTCTAAAAATTGAAACAGAAAAAAGATTAATAGGATAAGTTGTTTATTTTTATTCAAATATTTACTGAACAAATTGTATCATTGAGTTTCTCAATAAAAGCAATAATTAAAGGACTAAAAACAAATTGAACTCGAATAAAATATGGTAACAATTGATTTGTTCTACCTTCTATTTGGTTCATCTGTTAGTTGTTTTTGAAATGCTTCAAGACCATCAATAACTCTTTGCAGGACAAATCGAGGTGTTTCAATATTTCTATGACGTCTTTCTATTTGTTGATCTATAAGTTGATCAAATGCCTTTGATATTCTTTGTACCTTTTAGAAAAAGACAAAACAAAATTCATTAAAACAAGTATATCAAAATTTAAAATGATTTACTCGAATAAGATAAGCTTCAGCGTCACTTAATTTCAATATTCGATGAAATTTTGTTATAAATGATATTATATCAAATTGAGGTCCTATCATTTGGTTTATTAAATAATCATGATACTCAAATTCATTACTAAGTTCTCTATTTAAATTCATATTCAAAAAATATCCCATTATATCATATGAATGTCTTTGATCAGATGACATTTTTTTATTTTTAAATGATTGAAGATAAGTTAATTCATTTTGACATTTCTTTTTATCATGTTCATGAAATGATAATGAATAATCATGCAATTGAGTATTAAATAAATCCAAACCACTATTAAAAAAATTAAATCTATTTTTTTTTTGTTATAATGAATACTTACAGTGGTCGAAGTTGAGATAAAAGATCAGGGCTTTCAAGTAAATATTCAAAGAAAACTCTAATAAAAACTTTTTTTCTCAATCGAACAATAAGTTATATATTATTCAGTACCTTGCATACAGTATATGAAGACTTATTGGTTTAAAATAAGCATTTTTTATAATTATCGTTGACCATGAAATCAATATTATTAATGCAAGATAAAAATGAATTAAAAAGAAAAGAACAATTGGTAAACAACATAAAAAGCATGTTAATGCAAATTTTAAATGCTTCCAATACCAAGAATTTGGAATTAGTGACATTGGATAGTTTCTATTTAATTATGGCACATACATTAGTTAGTTATCAATGTATACTCGCAACAGTTATTCGATATGAGTAATAGGTAATAAGATAAAGTATCAAATGAATATTGAAGTTAAATAGATGGCGCCATTGATCAAAGAAAATGGAAAATAGTTAATGCCAACTTTTGATTTAATGTCATTCTTTTTATCAACTATGAAGATTTTCAATAATGATCTACAAGAGTTCTATTTTGATGACACTGAGGACTTTTCGCATCATGAATAAGCGTTTGCAGTAGAGCCAAGTCAAAGTTAGAGGAGGTTCGAGAAAAATCTTCAAATGGTGACGAAAGGGCAAGAAAAATGAGGTATTGGCTCATTTTTACAATGTTTTAGCTTTGTGAATGAACCAGTTAGGACAGTAGAGGATTAACGGGGATGCAACGAAAAGGCGATCTGCGGCCTTCAAGAAAATCTTTCGATTTTTGAAGCAAAAATGAACGAAAACCTGGTTTACATACACTATCTTGGATGAGCTCAAAAGCGGGTTCTGCTTAAAAATATCTCCTTTGCTTGAAAAATCCTACTCAAACAAACCTGAAAAGCCAATGATGGATGCGAGGAAGAATCAAAGTTTCAAAATATTATATTTTTTTCGTTCTGTTTGAATTTCAAGCCCTCGGACACGGTTTTCCATCGCAAACTTATTTTTGATTCCTTGAGCAGATTTGGACCACTCGAGGCTCAATGAGATTGCGACTTCGCGAGAGTGATGGCATAATTCCATTACACCGGGTAACGACTTTTTCTTCCTCCAAACCTGCTGAGTATTCATTTGAGCTTACCAAACGTCTCTCACACATTCGGTGTATTACCCTCAGGGTACTGACTTCGATACACTAACATATAACTATATGTTATAAGTTGAGAAATTTGAGTTGTTTTGTGGTATTACCCTTAGTGTAACGACGTCAATAGTGTAACATATGTAGGGTAATACACCAAAATGAATTCTATGGGTATTATGACGTTGAAATCTCGATACCCAGTGTAATGGTATTATGGCATCTATGAAAGTTGTAGAAGTTGGCTGTCTCTGAATCAAATCAGGAAGAGCTCAAATCAATTCAACAAGGCAAAACAGTCAAGCATAAACAGCCAAATGCATTTGAAAAAAAAAGCTAGAATCAAATGAAAAGAAAATGAATGATGAGACCGAACTATCTATTTCAAATATGGAGTCTTCAATTCTTGTTGATCGTTCTAATAATGATTCATTTGATAATACTGTGTTACTCAAATGTCAATTTCAAATTGATCAATCTGATCATCAAACAAGATTAACAGAGACTGATCTACAGAAAAATAACATTCTTTCTAATGACAATATGGAGTTACATGATGAATTCATTTCACTCCGTCATGTTCAACTTGAGATAAAGAGAAACAGAAAAAAAAGTTATTGATTTAGAAAACCAATTAAAAGACATGAAACACATGTTCATTCTTAAGTCTGTTCTTTTATTAATAAACTTTATAGATTAAAAATATTAGTACTAATTTTAGCAGTTCCGACACCTCAAGAGGATATGGATTCGCGCCGATTGTTAGCCATTGTGCGCATACGTACTGAATTATCGAAAATACGAGCAATTAGTGTCAGTTAATTTTAGTAATTCAACTTTGACATGGTTCATTCATAACTTTTGATTTTTTGTTTATTTAGTGCGGACAGAAATTAGGTCTTACCGATATGGAAACGTTAGAAGTAACTGGTAATGGACGATTACTATGGAAAAAAATTGTGGTCAACTTAGTAAAAGTATGTTTCAAGCATATAGAGTCGCAATACGAAGATTGCACAAAACTTCAAAATCAAAATCAAGATTTGATTGATAGTATCTCAAGTAGATATCATCTGTGAAACTTTTGCTTTCGATATATATTAGTGAAGATAACTGTCATTTGATAACAATGTGTTATTAGTAGGAGAACAAATATTTGAATTATATGAGTTTATATGACAGTTGCTTTTAAGAGATTGTCTTGTATCCATTTTACTGTACATGAAAGCACTTTGTCCTACAGTTATTTTCACCGATACTCACTCAATTCTATGTTTGTAGTTTTGATAAACGTCATCATATGAAAAGTGACAACAAGAAAAAAAGCCCATAAACTTGCTACTGTCACCGTTTAACCAACAGAATAATTACTTTATAAAAGTTACTAATAATGGAAATATTATATTGGTTATTTAGCGAAAAATAAAACAGCGTCAAATAAAAAACAATTAATCAAGCTGCTTGTGTTCTTCCAATTTTTTTCCATGTCTTGGAGTTTTTTTTGATCGTGAGTTATAAAAGTCTTGCGTTTTTGCTTGTTACACTTAAATCGCATCCTCTACAATCGAACTCATTATTGAACTGATTACTGATCCCTACTCGCTTTACGATTTTGGTTTTTCAAAATGAAAATTCATTTACGTGCAGCCAACTTGCAGATAGATAAATTGCTGTCATTTTGTCAAAATTATCGATAACTTTTCCTTCGAATGTTTTAACAGCAATACTCTTATTTGTTTAGAATGTACTTCAACATTGTTGCCTTGTTTATACCCAACTAGTAGCGATTTAGCTGCATCAATTATCATGTTCAAAATTTGAAGACAACAAAACAATGATATTAATGCCTATTCTATGTTTATGAAAGCATTGAACATGCCAGAAGTACCCACCAGAGTTGTACACATGGCAGGATAACCCTGCCCTGCTCTGAACAGGACAGTATAGGGTAAATTCTTTATGCCCTGTATAATGGAAACTCAGAGTTTCTAATTTTCATCCTGAAAATAGTATTCAAATTGGTTCAATATAAATTAAATCAAAAGGGTTTTCAATGAAAAGTTAAATTAACATTCAAAGAAAACAATGAATTAAAAGATCGTTTTGCGAAGTGGATTTGTACAGATATAAGACCATTTCAATAGTTTAAAATTAAGGTTTCGAATTGATACCCATGCATTTTATTGATGAAACGATGAGTGGTTATTATTGTAAAATGAGCTTAAATAAAATAATATTCTATGATTGCAACAAGGAAACGTGTTTTGTTTTTAACTCAATTGGAAATTACAATCAAGATAGTGTGTTAATTCAGCAGGGTACCCTGGCCTAGTAGACCAAGCAGGGCAGAGCTGGGCAGGATGTGAAAAAATCATCCTGTGAACACCTCTGCTGTATAGTCACTCTCTGTGCTGTTGTTCAACATAAGTGTAGGATTATCTCAACAATTGTGATAGTGCTTTGTGTTGAAGGAGCTCAAATTTTCACTTAATTCTTCATAAAAAAAAAACATTTATTTTATCTTTCGTTATACTGTTGAAGGATATCTTTCAAAAAGCATGAACTGAGATCAACCTTTCTAAGCCCAAGAACTCCGTCGGCTATGGGCGCAGATGTTTCAAAAAAAGCCGTGAAGATGGATCATGTAACATTAGGCTGAACACAACCTTCATAAAAATGGGAAAACAACTTTTGTTCCAAGAGTTTTCGCCTGGACATCATAAGTAAGAAATAAGTATATTACAAAGATCGTTGACTTGAATATCATTTATCGAAGATCACCTGTTGTGCAACGAAACGCATCTAAATCCTGTAGAAAAAAAAAACAACAAATAATGCATTTAAATTTCACTTTACTTGAAGAATAGAATCATCCAAATTGCGATTATATGATAAGTGAACCATTCATAAATAATATACTTAAGGTATAGTAAGGCTACATATCAAATGGAGAGATAGTTTTTTCTTTTTTCTTATGCATCAAAACCAAAAATGTACATCATCAAATCAATATTGCTTTATTCAAATAGACTAATGTTTTATTTCGATCTTCTTTTCTTTCTTTTAGTGCATTTTAAAAATAAATTGTTATCAACAAAAAAAACAAAGTAGGATTATCATCCGTTTAGCTTAGTAGTTGTTGTGTGGAAAAAAGAAAATAAATAGTAGTCGAAACATACAAAACTAGAAGGTTGTTTCTTTTTGTTATCTCATTTTATTCATGTATTTCGTTTCCCTCGGTTCTTTTGTATTGGACTTTAAGTCTGTTCAATAGTGGTTTTCAAGTACTCCAGTCTTTGGTGACATGTTACACTTTATTTCATTCAAGATCTAAAAGCTTCTGACACCGTCTTTAGTTTTTGTATTTTTGCCAAATGATTCATGGACATCTGACTGATCTTTTTTCTGCAGGCATGGCTTAAAATATTTGATAGGGAAGTGTTTCATGTGATATTCTCAAGACATGTCCTAGTCATTTTAATTGAGACCGTTCAATATAAAGAAGTAGAGAGTCTATTCGAAAAGATTCTCAAACGGGCGAATTACAAACTATGTAATGAAGTGTCCGGTCAGTGCCGGGTGGTAAAATTCTCACAAAAAGAATTTAAGAATTCTATATTCTAAATGCGTTTATCACTATGTACATTCACATTCTGTTCCAATTTATATAATTCTTATAATACTGTAATAAAACAACAATAATTCTATAACGAATACTGCTTAATACAGCATAATTGCATCAGAATTCTTATTTCCTAGCAGAACTATCATTCATGCCATATACCTACTTTTACATTCAAATCGAATTCCAGCTTAGAATTTTGTTTTTCCAGCAGAATTTCGTGATAATTCCAATTTCATAGCAGAGTTGCATTTCATTCTATATAACGATTATTCTTATTAAATGATTGAGTTTCACTGATCTTAAAACACAGTTTATTCAAATAAAAAATAATAAATATGACTTAAATTTTTAGTTTTACTTGAAAATGATGACCTGGAACAGCTTCATGATAAGCTAATATGCTCATTTTAAATTTAGCTAATTCATTGATATTGCGAAGATTTATTTAAAAACTTTTTTTTCTGGTGTTTTACCATAAAATGTTGCCGGAAAATAATGAACCGCTACTGCTGTAGCTTCTTTTAATTGAGGCATACGTTCAACAATACATTTTGTTGCTGGTCGACATACAGATAAGAAATATTTATCGATTTCATTATCAATATTTTCACATGATTTGACGATAATCATTAAGAATTTTTGTTCACTATCATTTTCGAAATTAGTGATACTTGTTTGAAAATCATGCCAACTTTCAACTTGTTTCTCGTTCAAAATACTATTTAAAAAAATCTAATATAAACACGGTTGGCTATAAATATCTTTGCAATAAAAAGTTAAATTATTTTCAATCTACTCGAAGGTATTGATCTGATTTTTTTGTCAATAATAGAGAAATGTTCAAAACTCTTTTGGTTCATTAAAAAATCATTAATGAACACTTCTTTCAATTGTCACCATTCACTTCAATGCGTATTATCACCTTTCATGGATCTAGTGCAGATCTTGTCTTCATTCCATCTCAAGCACGATTCCATAGGAGCAAGTGTCATAGACTCACTTAAAATGATGCCCATTAGTATCAATGCATCGTTCAAGTTCTTTAAGGTGTAGGTATCAGAAAATAACAGACGCACATCCAGTTCAGTATTACAAAAGTGAACATGTGGTGCTATTGAAGTAGAAGAAAAGTTACCTTTAAATCATACAACGAAAGAGACAATCAAGTATATTTTTCGAAAAAGGAGTACATGTACAAATGAATCTATTGTTATTATTTTATATCATTATAAAATGTAACACTAACGTATTGAAGTTAAAGTGGACAATTGATATTAGTGTTGATTAAAGCGTTTCCTATGAAAAAGAAATTTTTGAACACTCTCCTCAATCATTAATTAAAAGAATCAGCCCAATATGTTCGAACAGAGTCCACTCAATGGAAGTTTTGCATCGTTAAGATGTGTATGGGCCACCCACTATAGTTGTTTAAATTTCCAATTTGTTTTCTTTTCTAACAAAAGACTTCTTTCTTTTTTCATTTTAGTAAGCTGTTAAATTAAATTATCTTTTTCATTTAAATGTTTCTCTACTTTCCGTCCTCAGAGAAAAATGTCCCAATACTTCGTCCTTGAAAAAATATTCTTCAGAGTAAATCCTGAGAAATAAATCTCGTGCCACTCTAAGCTCTTTCGGATTTCACTAGAAGTTTCTTCGTCAATGTATTTTCAATGCATAGTTCCCACTTCTTGTAATCTTACTAGCCGTCATCAATGTTTCTTTTTTGTTCTTCTTAGATGTTGATTTATGTATATTTTGATTTCTTTGTTTTCTATATTCCTTGTCACACTCGTTTTTTACTTTTATTTATCTGTTTCTCATCAGTTAACATATTTCACACTTCTTTCACCGTTATCCTTGTAGTTGCTGTATTCAGTCACTCTATTTTTTACCTTATTCACGTTTATTTTGTTCGGTAAACTGCTGGGTCTTCATCCACCTACAAGTCATTATCTACCATTTTATTGTGGCATCTTCCATTGAACTTTACTCCGATAGTTCTCTGAAAAATGTTCCACTAATATCAATTATCTCACATATAAGATGGTATTAACGGAATAAAAAGTATCCACTGCCTTAACGAAATTCTATAGCTTCTGAAATGTGACAAAAAAAAATCATATATTCTCATTTCATTTTGAATTCTTTCTACATGTTTTTTTCCACGTTCATAAACTTCGTCTGGACTCATATTGGTTGTTGTATGATATTCTAAACATAATTTATAATATTTATCACCATTGGGTAATTTCCAAACACCATGATCTGTTGTAGCATTAGATAAATCTTGAGGAAGAATATTTAATAAACGATCATATGCTGGAATAACATTTGTTTGAAGAATTTTTAATAAACGACTGATCAATTCATTTTTTTTTCTTTCTCAAATCTGAAACAAAAGAACAAAATTGTCTCTGATTTGATGAGATTTTTTTTATTTTTAAATGCTTAAAAATAAGTTAATTATTATTGACATTTCCTTTTTTCATGTTCATGAAATGATCATGAATAATCATGCAATTGAGTATTAAATAAATCCAAATCACTATTAGAGAAATAATATATATTCTTTTTCATTATAATGAATACTAACAGTGCTCGAAGTTAAGATAAAAAGTCTAGACTTTCAAGTATATTTTCATAGAAAAATCTAAGAAAACGTTTTTTTCTCAATCGAACAATGAGTCATATGTTATTAAGTATCTTGAATAAAGTATGTCAAG
Organism: Rotaria sp. Silwood2; assembly: GCA_905329745.1. NCBI lineage: Eukaryota > Metazoa > Rotifera > Eurotatoria > Philodinida > Philodinidae > Rotaria > Rotaria sp. Silwood2. The sequence goes on along the minus strand of CAJNSZ010000057.1, from coordinate 16,517 downwards.
ACTTATTGGATTAAAATAAGTATTTTTTATAATTATTGTTGACCATGAAATCAATATTATTAATGCAAGATAAACATCAATAAAAAAGGAAAGAACAATTGGCAAACAACATAAAAAGCATGTTAATGCAAATTTTAAATGTTTCGAATACCAAGAATTTGAAATTAGTAACCTGATGTTTTCTATTTAATCAACATAGAATTGTTATCAAAGTGTTGTCGCAAGAATTGTTTAATATGAGTAATTGATAAGAAAAGGCATCAAATGAATATTGAAGTTAAATAGATGGCGTCATTGAGCAAACAAAACTTGAAAATAGTTTGTCATCTTTAGCCAAGGTATCATTTTTTATCTATCCTTCCTTTTTGTTTCTTTCAAATAAGACAAATGCGCTTCGAATTATTTGTCAAGCAACATACCTAAGGTAGGGTAAGGCGACGGCTTCATATGAAGAGATAGTTTTTTTTTCTTTTTTTTATGCATGAAACCAAACACTTTCAGCATAAAATCGATATTGTTTTATCTAAACATACGAATATTTTATTTCGATCTTCTTTCTTTGTTTTTAGTGCATTTAAAAAAAAACATTATGAGCAAAAAAAGAAGCAAATTAGAATTAGCATCAGTCTAGCTAAGTAGATGTTGTGTCGAAAGACGAATGTAAATAGTAATCGAAACATAAAAAGCATAGAAGGTTGTTTCTTTTTCTTTTTTTATCTCGTTGTATTCATTTATTTTCTTTGCTCTGATTCTTTGCGATCAAAGTTTTGGCCTATTCAGTAGTAATTTTCAAGTGCTTCGATCTTTTGTAGCATATTGAACTTTATTGCATTCAAGCTCTAAATGCTTCTGACAGAATTTTTTTATGTATTTTCTTCAACTGGTTCGTGCACATCTGACTGACTTTTCCTGCACGACTTGAAATATTAGATGAGGAAGTATTGCATGAAATTCTCAAGACATACACCAGCCATTCTAGTTTTGATCGTTTGATATGAGAAGATAGAGGCTCTATTTGAAAAGATTCTTGTACTGCCGGACTTCAAAGTATATTTTAGAGAGTTCAACCAGATGCTCTCTGCAAGAATCCTGTTCCAGCCTCTTGTATTCGAGATCGAATTTTCCAAGTCATTACCCATTGTTCGTAGTCATGAATTAGAATAGTTTGATATAACGATTTGAAGATTAAGAGCTTTATCTTGCGATTTAACTCTGCGTTTGCTAGAGCTGTGAGGTAGAAGGAACGTAAAACGCAATTGAGCGCACCAATTCATCAATCAATTTCGGCGTCATCTTAATATACAGCTGAGGTTGTCTTGAAAGAACCATTACTTCGGTTTTCTTCACATTAATCTTCATATCAGAAGAGAACTAGTTTGTCCCACAATGAGTAAGAACCTTTGGAAGCCCATCAGTCGTTACTTCTAAACGAGTAAAACCATTCGCAAAAAAGAAGCGCATCTACTTTGACACCTTCGATTTCGAGATATGTTGTACTTGAAAATTAGAAACAGTAGCGGCGGTAATACTCATTCTTGCCATAATCCAATGCGCAGCCAAAGCCAATCCGACTTTTTACCATTTATGTGAATACAACTTTGCCATCATTGTGAAAACATTCAATCACAGCGAGAGATGACTATTAATTGTATATTCTCGGAACACGTTTTAGAGTAAGTCTTGTGAAACTCGATCACACCCCTTCTCTAAGTCTATGAATAATACATAAAGGAGTTTAGCAAATTTGCAAGATTTTCTAAATTTTTGATGCAACGTACAAATTTGGTCAGTTGTCCATCTTTCCGTGCGACATGCTCATTGTATGCCGTGAATATATAGTTCATTTAGAACAGTTCTTTTGAGTTCTTTTTTTTTTAAATGTGGACAATGATCCCATTCTGCGAGTCCACTGAGGTTTTGCCACTTCTCCACAACACACAATAAATGCGAGTGACCCAACATTTGCCAACAGAACTCAGCGATTTTCGCATTGCTTGTCTTAGCTCATTCCCTCGAGCAACTTTTTCGAATTGGAGTGATTTAATCGGTGTTACAATTTTTCTCAAAAAGATGTCATCGATCCTATCCAGTAATGATTCATCCAAAGTACCTTGTGAACCAGATTGATGGGTTATAGAGTTCTGCAAAATGTTTCTTCCATCTGTTGAGAATGTCTCCTTCATGAATCAAGAGTCAACCAGCAGCATCTTTTATTGAATGATTGTGTGTAGATTCACTCTTACAAAGTCGGTGAATGATCTATCAAAATACTTTGTTAGCCGAATGATAGTTATATTCCAGATAGCGCTCGAAGCTATCCTAGGAGCTTCTTTTCGCTTCACTCACAAGTTTCTCCACGTTGTTCCGCAATTGCTAATATCGATGTCAATTCTTTGCTATTTATCGTGGAGTCTGTATAGGGTATGTCACTTTCTTGTCACCAATAGCCATGCAAACTTTTCCCATTCAAATGAAATTTTCTTTTGGCCTTATTACAGTCCGATACATTTGGTTCCACATGTTTCTGTCATGGGACCTAGCATTGATACACGAAACAAGAGTCACTGGGATTCAATATCAGCTACCTTCGGTAGTATCTCAGAGAATCGTTGATCAAACTTTTTCACAAAACTGTGGTGGATCTCTTCGAAAGTCAAAGTTTCCCATCGTATTATGATGAGTGTCTTGGCTTTTTCCCCCCGGTATTGAATAGATGAAAATAGCCGCAAAGCACAAACCATCGTATCATGCTAGGTCCCCAGCTTGGAACCTTGTTTTTTCAGCACCAGCATATTCAGCAAGATTCTTCATAAGTTCTCGGATACCTGAACCATGTCAATTAATGATTGTTGAGCCATATGATTTCCTATTATATGTCCTGTCTACTTCTGAATTTTCTTGTTTTGCGAAAAAGTGTTCATTATCAATAGATTGCCACTTGTATACAAATACCCAGTAGTTTTTTGCCTTGTGTTTTGAATTCTTTATCAACACTTCGTCCAATCATACCGTTCTTTATTTCGTGAGTTCCTGTTAACGTATGCATTGAATTCTTTGATCAGTTCTATAGAGGGTATTACACAAGTTTTTTCCATGACACCGAAGATTTCATCAAGAAATGCCTCGCATTCTGATTCTTTGTGAAGCGTACACACCTGTATTAGTGGTAGAGTTTTTTTCATTATCTGTAACATTTTAACAGTGACTCCTTCATCGATTAGTTTTTATTCGAGAAGTGCATTGGCAAGTCGAGAACTTAAGAGTTATTGCCATTCCCGCTTGAGTACGCATCAATGGATCAATACCAGAATAGAATAACTTTCATACATTTAGAAAGCAGCATTGTTCATCATTCGAAAGCGATATGTCTGGAAGTAAAACTTTACGAAATTATATTGACTACAAAATAGTCAGGCTGATCAGTTTTAGTGCAGATTTTGACTAAAATTTTACGAAAAAAATGTCTCGTTTAACAATAAGTGCCAATTTAATTAATATATGGCGAAGATAGTTGTATGTCGATCGATGAAAGACTGATCCTTCTATCTGTTTCTATTTAAAAGATAGAAGCGCTTTGTTGAGAGACTCGAAACGAACCAACTAACAACTGATTGCTCTATATTGTACTGAATTTTGAATGTTTGACTAAGCTGAGTCGAACGGTGCTGTTATCATTAAGTTTCAATATGCTTGTAAGTTGCTAGATAATAACTTTGTAATTCAGTCTATAAAAATCTTTTAACATTAGAAAGAATATTTTCTAGATCTTGTCGATTCAACATTGATTCGGTTCAAAACTCAAAATCAATACTGTCATTTGATTCAGTTTAGTCAATTCTCCGGAACTCAGAATAATTTAGACTGATTAGTGGTTAGTTGGCTCATTTCAAGACTTATAATAAAACACATCTAAGTTTTGATAGAAACGATTAGAACGGCTAGCCTTCCGTAGATCGGCATACCAATGTCTTCGATATTTATTGATTAACTAAGCACTCATTGTTAACCCAGAAATTTTTGTCGTAAAATTTTGCTCAAAATCTACATCAAAATCTGACCAACTTGACTATTTCATAGCTAAGATAAACTCTTAAGCTTTTACTTTCCAGACATATATACATCGAATAGTGAAAATTATCGATGTCTAACCTCCTTCGTTCTCGAGATATACAAAAAATATTCGAGCTCACTATGTTTTAGCCCAAAGTGTAATAATTTAAACTATCAAATAAATAGAAATATAATTATTGATACAAATAAATAAAATCTTGATGTCACAATCCGACACAACTCGGCAGAAATTAATTGAAGCCGATTATGAACCAGTTAGTTCATCACGTAAACTTAATTTATTACTACAACGTTCAGTTCGTTATTCATATCGACAAAGATGTTGTAAATGTTGTCCAACAATACTTTGTGAACTTCTGTTTCCAATTACCATAATACTATTATTAACCTTAACTCGATATGGACTCAATCGACTAGCCGAAAAGCAAAATGATGATGGAAGTTTACCTGGATCTTTCAGCAAACGTCCATGTTCACAAGATATCAATACTCCACCAACTTCATCAAATAATATATTTACTAATTGTTTTAAATTTCCACCAAGTTATAACGGTGGTCGTTGGAGTTCACATAGTCTAGATGATGTATCCAATAAAACTAATATTGTTTTCGAACCGAACCGAACTGATGTTAACGAACTTGTCAAACGTGGTGCAATACGTCTAGCTGCAATGAAATGTAATAATACAAACATTTGGTAAGTTTATGTGAATATAATTATGAAAAAAAGAATTTACAGATAATATTATTTTCTATATATACATATATATATATTAAAAAGGAGTCAAAACCCAAATGATGAAACTGATACACATTTATTGCAAAATAAAACTGTAAATACAGTTATAGTGGATTTCAGTGCAACATCTGATCTAAGAAAAGAACACAATCTTGTCTGTAAGTTGATTTATCTATGACAAGCTTATAAATTATGATTGACTCATTACACTATACTGTATGTATATAACAAGCAGTTGAACAGAAGCTAAAACTTCAAATAAAAACAAATCGAATATAAAATAGAATGCTAAGATGCATATTTAAATAAGAGTTTTCAAAAATGTATTCTTTCCTTTCAAACGAACAAAACAACTACTAAAATGCCTAAAAAATATATTCCTAGCATTAATGCAATAGAGTTCATGCTGAGCGAACTACGGGAATAGGTTATGCAAGCACTGTTTATGAGATTGACATGGTTAAATTTGAGCACAATCATTTCACTACGGAAATGCACAATAGGTCATAAATGACTTATTCCGTCTTGAATGGCATAAAAATTGCAGTTATTGTTAAATTTATTTTTTCTTGCTATTTTTCGCAGTTATGTTGCTGTTTTGTTGATATAATGCTGGAAATGTAGCTATCATGAATTTTGATTTGAAAAATGACCCATTTTAGGAAATTATATATTGTTAGACATTCGTAAAGATAGCTATCTTCGAATTGGAATCAGGTCGTCCGTTTCCAGAACTGTATCAGGATCGTTAATCTTCATTTCTTCTTATAATATGGAATCATTGGAACTAATTCCGATTAGAACTCTGCCCTCTTTCATTTTTAAGTTCGCGCCCAAACAGTCAGCCGTAATAAAAGTTGAAAGTCTCTCTCTTTTATCGATAAAAAGTTATTTTAAAATGACCGTAGAATGGTATTTGAATGACTAATATTTTCAATAGTTTTTAGCATGAAAATCGTGTTATCTATGAGTTTAAACCCACAATAAATGACTTCATGTTACTCGCTACAAAGATGGCAAAAAATAACCGAAATCATCATGAAAAAATGCTTTTCTCACATCTGTAGTGAAGAAGTTTTTAGCAATTACTCTGCAAATAGATTATACTTGCAGTAGTGTATAACAGCCTCGCTAACATCAAAATAATCAATCTGTGTATCTAAATAAGAGAAAAAGGATCGTTTCATTTGTTTTAAAAAGCAACGTCTTTCCAACTCGTAAATCTGAGCCAAGACATTATGAAAAAGAATTTAAGTTTTTACCAATTTGTAACCTATTCGGAGGCTCTACAAACTATTCTGAAATTGTCTCGATCCAATGTTTTATTAGTTCATATGGATATTTTGTTATGAATGAGCTAACAATGACCCAACACGCCATAAAGAATTAAAAGAAACCTTAGACATTCAATAGTAAATTTTCAACTATCCAGTGATATTAATCACATGATTATTTTTTGTTGTCTATTTTTAGACAACATTATTGTTCGAACACCAAATATTATTTTGAAAAATGATCCTATCGATATGTCATTCATATCATATAAACATCCAGGTACATTAACAAATCATTTTTTCTTTTCTGAAAAACATCATTTCAAATGATTAGGTTATGTTTCGGATCGTTCGAATGCCACAGATAATAATGGTATGAATGGATCAGAATTACCAGAATTTACTGATATAAAAATGTTTGTTGATTCATTACTTATGGAATTTCAAACAAATCGTCAAGTTCAATTTGAACTTGAACGAAATCTTATGACTTGTACACCATTTCGAAATGATTTTCTTTTTAGTAAGAGTATAGAAACAAAAGCTACCCATTAAAATGCAATTTATTATTTTATTTTTAGCATCAGAATCAAATTTTATTAACACAATTATATTAATGATTGATGCTGTATTCATTGTTCCGTAAGCAAAAAATAACAGAGATTCTAATCAAATATATCTATTTGAATTGTTATTCATAGATATTTAATTCTTTTAATAAGTTTAATTCGAGAAAAAAATGCAAAAGTAAAAGAAATTCTTAAAGTACTTGGTATTGAACCTATTCTTAATAATATTGCACAAGGAATTCGGTAAACAAATAATGATTTTAAAAAATCCTACGTTTTTCTTCAAAACAAGTGTATGTTGTTTATTTTTAGAACAATGGTTATTCTTTTGATTTTAATTCTATTTTTATCTATTGTGTTTAAAATAAAATTAAAGCCTGATGCTTATTTCAATACAGTTAATTTTGCTACTCTGTTTTTTGGTAATATTATATATGGTTTACAATTAATATCATTTTGTATTATGAATGCACAATTATTTGATACTAATGTTCGTGCTGTTATATTTACATTTGTTTTTTATTATATTGTCTTTAGTATCTCTTCATTTACTGTTTCATGGCCACCAGGGATACAGTATGTACTAATGTTTTTTTGTCCTTATATTGCTGGACATTCAATTTTTCAAGTAAGAACTATTCATCCATATAGTATTTTCCATGAGCTTTTTATTTATTTCTTTTAATAGCAAGCTGTATTATATGACCTAGCAAAGAAAGATGTAGCAGTATTTCGAACTATTTATCGTTATGTACCAATGTATTTTCCGACATTGATTGTTATGCTTCTTAGTTGTATTTTTTATTGGGCATTGTCATGGTATTTGGAAAAAGTCTTTCCAGGTAAATAAATAAAACATTTGTCAGTTCGGTCTCATGAGGAGTCAAAATGTAGAACTCGTAAATTCTAACTATTATAAATTTATGTTATATTATCAGACGTGTTAAAATAATTTCTTTCAAAAAAATGTCGAATATATAAATCAATTGAACTTATAATAATTTTCATAGGTTGGTACGCAGGTTCTGAAATTTTATTATATCGACAATGTTTATATTTAGAATTACTATGCTACTAATTTATTAAATTCATTTAACATCATTATATAAAAAATAAATAAGTTATTTATATTATCAGATAAATTTTCAATAGAAAACTTCCTTTCCCATAATAACAATATACGCGATACATGTCACAGACAGCAGCTAATATCATTTTGGTTTTTCTTTTCGTCGGTTCAAACACCTCAGTAGCCTACTATACATTTTGATTTGATCGTCCAGTAATATTTCGAGCACATCATCTTTTCAATCGACGGAGTTTGCCATATAGTGTTGAGCGTTGCCTAAAATTAGGATTCAATTGATTCACACTTTTCTATATTCGTTCTATTCTAACTGTAATATATTAATGATATTACCGCCCTACTTATTGACACCTACACTATCCTGTTGCTGCAGTCTTGCGAGAGGGGAACCCACAGAAACTCTCGATTTAAACTTATAGTCAATATTTTCATTGAAAATATAGGTGAGTTGCACAAAAATATAAACGATTAAGAACAAACAATTTTGTCAAATCAGAAAAATAATCTTCTGATGGCATGAGTAAATCTAATAACAACAAAATTGTTTATGCATAACTCTCATTTCTATTCCATCGACTAAAAAGAGTTATTCTTTGTTTTATTGTAAATTTTAGGTCAATATGGTATTCCACTTGATTGGAATTTCTTGTTCAAAAAAGATTATTGGCGTAGAGAAACTACTAAAAATCAGATATATGCATTTGATAATCATGCAGCTACACTTTCAAGACCCGTTGCATCCCTTGCACGAACGAATTCAATAGGAGCACCTGTTGTTCATGTTGATCGACTTGTTAAAAAATTTGGTCCAGATAAAATAGCAGTCAATGAAGTTTCATTTGATTTATATGAAAATCAAATAACATCATTACTTGGGCCAAATGGTTCTGGTAAAACAACTATATTTAATTGTTTAATTGGAATATATAAACAAACATCAGGTACAATTATAATGGAAAATGAAAATGGTATTAATTATGATACAAGAAATAATATTGAAATATTAAGAAAATCAATGGGTTATTGTCCACAACATGATATTCTTTTTGATTTATTAACTATTGAAGAACAAATACAATTTTATGCTTCTGCTAGAGGATTTGGAAAAAATAAACAACAAATATCAAATGAAATGCTTCATTTAGTTAATCTTGAAAATTCAAAACATGTTTATTGTAATTCATTATCTGGTGGAATGAAAAGACGTCTTTCATTAGCTTGTGCTTTTGTTGGAAATACTAAAATTGTTTTACTTGATGAAGTAATTTATTTTTTATCTTATTTTTAAGAAAAACTATAAAAAAAACAAATTTCTTTTTAGCCATCAAGTGGACTTGATCCATCAAATCGTCGTTTATTATGGGATTGGTTACGTAAAATGAAAGAAGGAAAAACACTTTTATTAACAACACATTTTATGGAAGAAAGTGATGCTTTATCTGATCGTATTATAATTATTTCAAATGGTGTTATTAAAGCAGATGGAACATCAGCAAAATTAAAAGAACAATATGGATCTGGTAAGATTTTCTATGTTAATTATTTTTGTTTCTTAATAAATTATAATTTTTTAAGGTTATAAATTAATTATTAATAAACAAAATAATTATGGTACAAATGAAATAGAAAATGAGTTACGTAATTATTTACCTAAATTAACTATTGAAAGTGATATTCCAAATGGTGATGTTGTTTTTCGTACAAATGAACAACCAGATAATCAATTTGTTCAAGCATTACGTCAACTTGAACTAATGAAAGTACAAAATCGTGTAAAAAATTATGGTGTACAAAATAGTACAATGGATGATGTTTTTTTTAAAATTACAAAAGAGACAAAAGATGAAAATGATTCTGGAAAAACGTCAGTTAATATTGAACACATAGGTTTGTAATAACTTCGCTGCTTTTCAATTTGGAGACTATTTTGCAAAGTAGGATATGTGTGTATGAGGAGATTGCAAAATTATTATACTTGTTTTTGAGAAAAAAAAACCAGCGAAAAAGAAAATTTTTGTATTCGCATATAATCAGTAACACACTTGATGTTACTATATGAGACAAAAAAAATGAATAAATTTTCCAGGCTACTACTATTAGTACATGGCAATCTTATGAGACATTTACAAAATTCGTTAAAAATAGTTGAAATTATAGGTAGAAACAACACTGTTTACATGTCACGATATACGGTTGAGATGCAAAGTTCAATAAATCTTGATTACATTAAATAAAAAGTGGGAGTAATTTTGATAGCGTTTAGGATAAGAATTTAATTAATATAGAATATATTTATATTATTTTCATTGCAAAGTAATACGGATGAATCGATAAACTAAACAAAGTTTCATCTCAAATTGTAGTTATTGCACCAAGGAGAATGAAAAATACCGTGGGTTATGTAGCACGTCAAACAAATTTCATTGCATAGTTTATTTACCACTAAGTGGGTAAAATGATATGTCAATATTACAAAAAGTTTGCTTTTGCTGAATGCAAGAAACCCTATTACAATTATTTTACATTTTGTGGAACTCACATAGTTTTTTACGAATGTTTAACTTTATATCCGCTCCTTTTATACTTCGCCTATCATTTTACATTATAGACACTCGTCCTTAATAGCACTTATTTTGTTGTTTGACATAATTCGCATTCAGATTCAACCTGTACTCTTCTCATAAAACTTTATTGTATATCAATCAGATGTTCTAACAATGAATGATTCCAGCACCATACACGACCAACAGGAGTAATACATTTGAAGAAGTTCATAGAAACTAGTCTACTAACATTCTAAAATGACTTATTCTCAAGAATAATAGATTCATCTAATAAATTTATGATTTCAATTTTCAGTTTGTAGAAAACGTAATTTGACTTTTTTCTCATCGAATTAGAATATTTTGTTATTTTAGTTTCATTTTGTTCATCAAGTAAAGAAATCTTATCATCTACGCCAATGTACTTGTGTATATCACGGACATTGTCAGTATAAAGAAACTTTATATATCAAACCTTTATAGCAATACAAACAGTTGTTTTCTCAAAAATAATCCTATTCAATTGTTAACTTTATGATAATTAGCTTCAGGATATCTTCTAAATAATTCAGAATCCTAATAAAACAAAAGATCTTTTGTTTGTCTTTCTTCTTAGATGAACAATGTCGTGATATTTTCGATGAACGAGAATTTTTTCATGGTTGGCGTTATTATTTAAGTCAACTTCATGGTTTAATCATTAAAACAATACTTGTACGTTATCGTCGTTGGGGATTGACACTTTTTGTTTTATTATTACCTATACTTTACAATCTTTTATCAAATATAATATCTCGAAGTCAAAATGTAAATGGTACTTTTAAAATGAAAGTAAATTTACTTAATCCACAAACAGTTCTTTATAAAGTTGATCCGCTTATGGAAAATTATTTTCAAGCAGCTATTGGGCCAAAATCAAATGGATTAGTACTCGAACAAAGATCAGAAAATATTTCTGCAATGAATAAATATATATGGCGTAAGTTTAAACTTTATAAGAAAAAAAAATCATTAAATATTTCATTCTAGAAAAACGCATGGATCATCCGTACACTTATACTGATATTTATCTGGGTTTTCAAGTACTTGTACCACAAGGAAATACTTACAAAATACAAACTTTATCATCAAATTTAATATCAGGTTATGAAATTGTTTCAGTTGCATCGAATATATTTTTTAAATATGCATTAAATGATACTGGTGCATCAATTGAAACAACATTAATTTATAAAAAAACAGGAAATTTGACAATAGAACCAACAATTGGTAGTTTATTGAATGTATTAAGTATAGCATCATGTTATCTTAAGGTTTTACCAGCTTCACTTATATTAGATGTGTAAGTAATTTTCAATGAAAAGAAAATAAACATTTCATTCATCCTTTTTTTTTTTTGTTTATTTAGATTCGTTTTTTATGTGATATTTCTCTATACAACAATATTTCTAGTTAGTGAGCATAAAGACAGCTTCCTATCATTATTGAATATCAGTGGCTTACAGTAAGTTTATTCTTTTCGAAATAATTTCATAATTGAATTCAGTAGACTACTTTTTAATAAATAGTATCAATATATATTTCTTTTTTTTTGAAAGATAGGGAAGCTTTTCTCATGCTCAAAAGATTCTCTAATGATATTCCTTAATACGTTTTATCGAAGAATGTTTCATGAAAACTGAATTGGCGATACTTTTGCCAGTATTATCATCGATATACACTTGCCTTATCAGAAAAACAATTCCAACTTCATATCTAGATTAATAAATCTATAATTATATAGCACTTAACAGGATAGAGAAGGAGTGTGTTAGGATAGTTCCTATAGGTTCAAAATGTGAAACACGATAAACTTGTCTAAATTCATTATATTGAACTGATATTTCAGTTGCATACGTACGACATTAAAACTTGATCGCAACCACTAACCTACCCTTCATCAGTTCGCATCTATTGGAGTTACGATTCATACATCACCTTATATGAACTATATTGACATAACTATTTGCGTAAAGGCCACTCATCCGACAGTCCAATATTGTAAGTATCTCTAGTTCAAGTTTTGTAAGAAATTACTTCAAAAATAACTGAGATGTTGTTTTCTCATTACAAATGTCTGATTAAATGTAAAGATTCGTTTTTAGTAAGAGCTGCAGAACTGAATAAATTCAGGTCCACAGCCCCGGATAGATTTGAATAGTGCTAAATTCTACTTCCATACTTCAATATTCTTTTTTAATCATGCTTCATAAACTATCTTGAATAATTAGCTTGAAAAACAATATTTGATATTTTGTTCATTCAAGTTTTTCTTTAACATATTAATTCATTTTATATTTCACTTTAAAAAAATAAAAACTAAATCATTCATATGAATTTGAAATTTTAGTCCAGTATTTTATTGGCTTTTTAATTATCTATTTGATATTCTTACTTCTATTATTTGGTTTTGTTATTTACTTACTATGTATTGTATATTTGATGTTGCCTTTAATGGTTCACCAAATAGTCGAACTTCATCAACAAGTATAATACCAATTGAATTTGCTACTTCATGGGATTTACGAGTACAATTTTATCCATTAACAATAATTATTATATTACCAACATTACCATTTGCATATCTTCTGACAAAAATTTTCAAAAGTGATCTTCTTGTATGTACATATTGTTTTCTTTATTGATTATAATTTTGTTTTTTTTTTGTTTTGAATTATTTTATATAGTGCGGATTATCAGTATTATTTATATTAATTATTTTACATTTAGTCAGTATTATTGTACCAGTAGTTATGTCATTAGTTAATAATACATTCGTTCAAAAATTGATGTATTGGTTATTTAATATTATTTCACCAAGTATAAATGCACAGGCTATAGTCACGTATATATTAGCACAGCAAAGTAAATTTTGTCAAGTATTTATTAATACTGATTTTACATTTTTTACACCAATTGGAAATGATACAATGGGATGGAATTGGGTAGTTCTTATTTTACATATTATTATTTTATTATTAGTATTAATTGCTATAGATAGTGGATTATTAAAATTTTCATTTTCATTTTCATTTCTAACACGTCCTTTACAATTTGATGAAAATATCCTTGATAATGATGTTCTAGCAGAACGTCACCGAATTTTAAGTCTAAACTATTCAACAACAAATAAAAGTCTTTTAAATACAGATAATAATGAAGAAGAACACGTAACTGATCATTTAACAGTGCATGATCTTGTTAAGCGCTTTCCAGGACGTAATACTTGTGCTGTTAATCATTTAACATTTGGTGCTAAACGTGGTGAAGCATTTGGTTTACTTGGTTATAATGTAAGTTATACAAAAAAAAATGTGTTTCTTTTTTTTCTTTTGGAAAATTTAAAAATTTAAATTATTTACATAGGGTGCAGGTAAAACAACAACATTTCGCATACTTGTTGGTGATGAATTAGCAACACAAGGCACTGCTTATATTGATGGACAAAATGTTCGTCGTCGCTTAACATCAATGCGTCAATTAGGTTATTGTCCTCAACAAAATTGTAGTATGGACTTTTTAACTGTTCGAGATGGTTTATATTTGTTAGCACGTATACGTGGTGTAACTTTTTCACGTATACATTCTGTTGTTCAAACAATTAGTTCATTATTTTTACTTGATCCATTTCTTAATAATTATATTCATCAATTAAGTGGAGGAACTAAACGACGATTACATGCTGCACTCGCATTAATTGGTAAAGAAAAATAGAATAAATCCTGTTTTACTATTAGATATACAGTAAGATGCAAAAGTTCTTGCTCTGTCGTTAGTCAATTTTCTAGAAGTTTTCGGAGAGACTTTCGAAGAGTTTCTAGTAAGCGAGAAAAACTTTATTTATAATTGTGAATATTATAAATCATCATAAACATACTTCAGTTGGAAGAAAAAATCTAGACAACGAAATACCGCTTCGCTGAAAACGAAGTGATTAACTATGTTACACTACTGGAACAACGGCTATCGATCTCCTTCTACAATGCCTCGTCTGACAAAGATTCTTGTTGGGACAGTCAAATATAATATACCCAGTATACAAGAAGAAGTTGCAATTGAAGACAGAAACTGTTTCAGGATTGTGATCGAGATGTTTCCTGATGAACAGCAGAACGCCGACTGAAACAAATGCTTATTAAGTTCAAATACCTCAAAATTACCTCATTCTCAATGTTAGATAGCAATTCGGTAAACGCTGGCGAGTGTAATAAGATGATGATTACAAGCTCAGAAGTCGAGTAACGAAACGATTTCAACACAAAGAACTGCCCGAAATGATCAACTGACTATCAAATAGTCCCAATGTTAATCCAGTACGGAATCTCAAGTTGAACATAAAATATTGTGTCTAGAAGTGAAAACCATGAAATTCCGATGAACTTGACAGATTTCTGAACGAAGAATGGAACGAAATCAACTCGGTCACACTAAATCATTTGATCAAATCGTTGAACGCGCGATGTTTAGCTTTGACAGAAATGAAGGGAGAGATGATTAACTATTAATTGTGATACTTTTGTGCACTGTATGATGCTTTATCTGTGTATGTATTCATTTGTCATATTCATCATGTTCATCTGGAGAAATACTTGAAATGCTGCGGACAAAAACTCTGTCATCTCACTATATTTGGATTATTTTTAGGACCTCCACTAGTTATAATTCTTGATGAACCAACAACTGGTGTTGATCCAAATGCTCGACAACAAATGCAAGAAATATTTCTTAATGCTGTTAAAGCAAAATTAACAATTATATTAACGAGTCATTCAATGGATGAATGGTAAAACATAAAAATTTATTTGAATAATTATTTTTTTTATTTATTTATATTATTTTATAGTGAACGTATATGTAATCGTCTTGGTATTATGTTTAATGGTCAATTAGCTTGTTTGGGTACAATTCAACATTTAAAATCAAAATTTGGTCAAGGTTATACAATTGAAATTAAAGTTCGTTCAACACCTAATGATGCAAGTGAAACAAATATTCAAAATGTTCAATCATTTTTATTATCACAAACCCAATTAAATGTAGAAATTAGAGAAATAACATATTCAACAGGATCATTTCAAGTTAAACAAGGTACACCAGCTGATTTATTTGAATTACTTGAACAAAATAAACAACAATTAAATATTGAAACATATACAATATCACAAACAACACTTGAACAAATATTTTTATCATTTGGTAAACAAGCTAATGATGCTTAATAATGAAGAATGTTATCAATAAATTTTGCTTTTTTATAACAAAATATCTACAAACATTTCTATGTGATTGTTTGAATATTTATTTATTTATTTTGTATTTTAAATTTTTTCTGATTTTTTAAAATAAAAAAAAGAATCATAATCGACAAATTAACTCTTGAATTGATATCTAATCAACAAGGGTGGGTGTGGCAGTGCCCGGGTATATTCATCCAGCGCACACCTATACAAACCCCAATAACTACAGCCGCAATATCATGTACACATTAGTCATGAAAATATCCAAACACATCCATTATTTTTTATCATTTCGACATTATTTGTACGATAGCCGCTCGCCCAAGGGGGAAACATCGTACTTTTGTACTTTCGTACTTTAATGTACTTTAATGTACTTTAATGTACTTTAAAGTACTTTAAGGTACTTTAAAGTACTTTAAGGTACTTTAATGTACTTTAAGGTTCTTTAAAGTACTTTAATGTACTTTAATATACTTTAAAGTACTTTAATGTACTTTAATATACTTTAACGTACTTTAATGTACTTTAACGTACTTCATGTACTTTAAAGTACTTCATTGTAAGGGAGCGGGATTTTCGGGAAAATAACTATTTATAATAAAGGTTGACGAAAGTAAATCGGGGTCTGGGAATCCGAATCTGCAATCGGTTTCTCAAAATTTTGCAGTGGATTTTTGGGCTAAGGAAGAAGTATTTTCGGGAAATAACGATTTTCTATAAAGGTTGACGAAAGTAAATCGGGGTCGGGGAATCCGAATCTGCAAATAGTTTCTCGAAATTTTGAAGTGGATTTTTGGGCTGAGGAAGAGGTATTTGGAGAAAATAACGATTTAAAATAAAGGTTGACGAAAGTAAATCGGGGTTAGGGAATTCGAATCTCCAGTCGGTTTCTCAAAATTCCGAGGTGGATTCTTGAGTTAAGGAAGGGATATTTCGAAGGAATAACGATTTATTA